>BSBK01001995.1:600000-781499 GCA_027943335.1 Chamaecyparis obtusa
AGGCATCAAAATTGGAGGATTAGCCAAATATTATTTTATTTGATCAAGGCTCTTTTGGCAATCCTCATTCCACACACATGTGACTCCCTTATGTAATGTTTTATTGAAAGTTTGTGCTCTATCTGCAAGTTGTGAAATAAACCTCCGTATAGATTGGAGTCATCCTTGAAGACTTCTCATTTGACTTATGTTCTTTGGAGGTGGCATATCTAAGATAGCTTGGACCTTTTCAGGATCAACCTCTATTCCTTTTGCTAAAATTATGAATCCTAAAAGTTTACTTGAGGTAACTCCAAATGCACACTTTTTCGGATTCAATCTAAGTTGAAACTGTTCCATGCGATCTAGAATCACTTCCAAATCGTCGAGGTGTGTATCCCATTTCCTAGATTTAGCCAAGGTATCATCCACATAATCTTCCATGTTCTTATGCATCATATCATGAAAAATTATGGTCATAGCTTGTTGGTATGTTGCTCCTGCATTCTTTAGGCCAAATGGCATGACGTTCCAACAATAGGTTCCCCATGCACATGTGAAAGCTATTTTCTCTTGATCTTCGGGAGCTATTTTTATCTGGTTATATTCAAAAAACCCATCCATTAAGGAATATATCTCATAACCCGCCGTCATATCCACTATCATGTCTATGTTTGGGAGTGGAAAGTCATCCTTTGGGCATGCTTTGTTGAGGTCTCTGAAGTCTGTGCAAATGCGAATGGACCCATCATGTTTTGAAACTGGAACAATATTGGAGATCCACTCAGCATAGTCAATAGCTCAAATGAATCCTGCACGTAAGAGCTTTTCTAATTTAGTTTTAACAAGAAGAGCTACGTGAGGGTGCATTTTCCTCAACCTTTGTTTGATCGGTTTTATTCCTGGAGCTATAGATAGATGATGCATAATAAGATTAGTGTCAAGCCCTGGCATATCAAAATATTGTTAGGAATAAGGTGTCTCAACCTTGGATAATTCCTATTCTTATTATTTATTTTGTAAATATATTTTTTTTGCCCTGGGGTAATGTAATTAAGTGTGAGTGTACATGTCTAGTTGGCATGTTGATGTGTCACTCCACTTAATGTGTCGGCATCTTGTGCGTAAGGAGATCATGACTGAAACGGTCATGATGGATTCCTATGATGTATAAGAACTATTTAAGGAATGTGCTATGATAGGTGTAAGAGCATCTTATGACTTGGGCCTATTTGGGCGCCCAAGAAGAAGTGGTTGGTGTGTGTAAGAGAATATGCCAAAAATAGGTTGGTATGATAGATTCTCTTACACTTCTTTTATGACCGTTATTTTTGGTGGATTCTATGACAAGTTGTCATAGTCTATTTTAGGGATGGACGCCTATTCTTGGGATTGCATGTAACAACTGTGTACATGTGGCTTTGTGCATGGGTCTTGCTGATTGTGCCTATAATTGGGTCCAGAGGAGTCTATATATATGATGCTGCTCCTATGGGAGAGATATAATAGAAGTTTAAGTCTTGTTGGCTTTGTCTCTCATTTCCTGAAAGAACTTGCATTGCAAGTGTATTGTAATCTTTGTGTTGAAGATAATACATTGTGTAGGTTTTGGAGTGCTGGGTTTTTTTACCGAAAAGTTTTCCCCAGGGTATATCATTGTGTCATTCTCTATTTTTCTATATGTATGGTATGTGGTTGCAATATCTTTGTTAATGTAGTTAATGAATCTGAAATTGTAAGGATTTATAAGAATTTGCACAATACTCTCCTATAGAGATTAGCGTAGGAAGCTATTTTCGCACCTGAGTTTCCTTACAAGTGGTATCAGAGCTTGATCAACTTTTGATCCCAGTTGTTGGGTAGGGTTTTTTGAGCTGATCTCAAGTTTGAGTGGGAGTTTTTTGTAGAGCATTTTGAATCTTATTTGCAGATTGAGATGGCAAGTTCATCATATGGAAGAATGGAGGTGGAGAAATTTAATGGCACTAATTTTGAGTTGTGGAAACTCAAGATGGAAGACATGTTGGAAGATCGTGACCTATGGGAAGCGACTTCAAGTGCTACAAGACCAACAACTATAGCTCAAGCAGATTGGGATATCAAAGACCGTAAAGCTAAGGGTCTCATAAGACTCTATTTAACCGATGCAGTCCTTCTGAATGTTCTAGATGAGAAAATCATAAATAGTTTGTGGGAAAGACTTGCGGCCATGTATCAGGCCAAATCTCTGGTGAACAAGTTGTTCTTGAGGAAGAATTTGTACTCTTTGCGAATGGAGGAAGGTGGATCCTTAACGGATCATTTAAATGCATTTAATCTGCTGGCTGCACAATTGACATCAGCTGGTGTCAAGTTAGAGGAGGAGGATCATTGCTACACACTTTTGTGTTCTTTACCGGATTCATGGGACCATCTTGTGATGGCTCTCAGAAGCACTTTAGTCACCTTCAAAATGGATGATGTGGTGTCTTCGCTGCTATCAGAGGAGATGCGGAGAAAGGCTTCCATTTCAGAAAAAGAAGCCCTTGTTGTTCGTGGGAGATCCACTGAAAGAGGGAAGAAAAATGACAATAAGTCTGACAATAAGGGTAGATCCAAATCCCGTGGGAAGTCAAAGACTTCCAATAAGTCCAAGGCAAAATGTTGGAACTGTGATAAATCTAGGCACTTCCGTAAAGACTGCAAAGAGCTGAAGAAGAAGAACAAAGGTTCAGATTCAGCTTCAGAAAGATCTCAAGAAGATGGCGATGCATTCATCGCAGCTTTGGCAGCCCATGCATCTGATGATGTGTGGTTGGTTGACTCAAGTGCATCTTTTCACATGACCTCTCATCGAAACTGGTTCTCAAAATATGAAGAGTTCGATGGTGGAAAGGTGTACTTGGGTGATGATTCTCACCTAAAGATAGTTGGATGCGGAAGGGTCACTATCAAATTTCTTGATGGACGAGTAAAGGGAATCAACGGAGTTATGCACATTCTGGGTTTGGCACGAAACCTATTATCTATAAGTATGCTGAATGATGTAGGTGTGCAAGTTGTTTTTTCGAAAGAAGGATGCAAGATGATGGGAGGATCAATAGTGCTTGCAAGGGGTACTAGGAGAGGTATCTTATTTCAGCTAGATGCATGTATTCCTCTATGTAATAGTTCTTCATCCTCACCATCTGAACAAGTATTGAAGAAGTTTGTGGCTATTGGTTCCGATGGTAGTGCAAACACTTTGGAAGGTAAGCTTCCTACAGAAAAGACAATGTTGTGGCATATGAGATTTGGCCACATTGGTGAAAAGGGTCTCAGAACCTTGAAAAATAAAAATCTCGTTGAGGGGTTAAATGATTGCAATCTTGAGTTTGACTTCTGCGAACACTGTGTCTATGCTAAACAAAATCATGTTCAGTTTTACTCTAGTTCTCACAAATTTTCTGATGTTTTGGATCTTATTCATTCTGATGTATTTGGTCCTGTAAAAGTTCCTTCAATCTCCAAGTCTGTATTTTTTGTATCTTTCATAGATGATTACAGTAGAAGGATGTGGATTTATTTCCTTAAAAGTAAGACACAAGTCTTTAGTCGGTTCAAGGAATTTAAAGCTCTTGTAGAGAATCAGACTAGTAAGAAGATTAAGTGTGTGAGAACTGACAATGGTGGTGAGTTTTGCTCAGCAGAGTTTGAACAGTTTTGTAAAGAACAAGGTATCGAGAGGCATAAGACAACTCCTTATACCCCATAGCAAAATGGAGTTGCAGAGAGAATGAACAGGACACTGATGGAGAAGGCTAGGAGTATGCTTAGTGGAGCTGGTTTAGAACAAAGGTTTTGGGCCGAAGCTGTGGCCACTGCTTGCTATCTGGTTAACAGATCTCCTACATTAGCCCTTGTTGGTAAGACACCCATGGAGGTGTGGTCTGGTAAGAAGCCTTCAATTAGATATCTTCGTGTTTTTGGTTGTGAAGCTTAAGCACATGTTCCAAAGGAGAAAAGATCTAAGTTGGAAAACAAAGTTGTTAAATGTATTTTCATCGGATACAGTGTGGTGTGAAAGGATACAAGCTTTGGGATCCCGTGACTAGTAAGGTGTTGTATAGTAGAAATGTTATTTTCAGAGAGCTAACATCTTCTCCTATTGTGCTACAACTAGATGAAAAAGAAAAGGAAAAAGATTTTGTTCAGTTGCCTCCTACCCCTAAGAAGACTGAACAGAGAAACCATGTTGGGTCTAATGATGAGGAGAGCTCTAGCAGCTCTGATAGTTCGGAAGAAGAGGAAGAACAACCTCAACCACAGCCCTTGAGTTGATCCACGAGAGAAAGAAAGCAACCAGAAAGGTTTGGTTATTCTATGTTAGATTCCAGTTGTGCCTTTGCTTTGATTACTAACACTGATGAGCCTAGATCTGTGAAAGAGGCTTTGGGCATGGAAGATGCAGGTTCCTGGATTGAGGCTATGGATGATGAGATGGCTTCATTGGAGAAAAACAAAACTTGGGACCTTGTACCTTTTCCTAAAGGGAGAAAATCTATTGGCTGTAAATGGGTGTTCAAGAAGAAATTATGTGCAGATGGCAGTGTTGAAAGGTATAAAGCTAGATTGGTTGCAAAGGGGTATTCACAGGTAGAGGGAATAGATTATGGTGAAATATTCTCTCCTGTTGCAAAGTTGACATCCATTAGATTTCTGTTATCTCTTGCTGCATCATATGATTTAGAGATAGAACAGATGGATGTGAAGACAGCTTTCCTTCATGGTGATTTGGAGGAAGAAATTTATATGTCACAGCTTGAGCACTACATTGTTAAAGGTAAATAATCCTTAGTTTGCAGATTAAAGAAATCTCTATATGGTTTGAAGCAATCTCCTAGGATGTGGTACCTTAAGTTTGATGCCTTTGTGTTGTCAATTGGATTTGTAAGATCAAAATCAAATCATTGTGTTTATTTCAGAGTTGAAAATGATCGCCTTCTTATTGTTGCATTATATGTTGATGATATGTTGCTATTTGGGAAGGGTAAGGGTATGATTTCTGATTTTAAATCTCAGTTGTCAGCACAGTTTGAGATGAAAGATCTTGGGGTAGCTAGGTACATCTTGGGTATGGAAATCAGTAGAGACAGGTCTAACAGAAAACTTTGGTTGAGTCAGAGTAAGTATGTGAAGTCTGTGTTGGACAGGTTCAACATGGTAGATTGTAGACCACTATGTGTTCCTATTTCTGTGGGAACAAAGTTATCTGTAGATGATTGTCCAAAATCTCCTAGTGAGGTGGAGGACATGAGTAGAGTACCTTATACTAGTGCAGTTGGCAGTCTTATGTATGCTATGGTCTGTACTAGACCAGACATTTCCCAAGCAGTGGGAGTCCTGAGTCGGTTTATGGCTAATCCTGGATGGGTACATTGGGATGCAGTTAAGCGAGTATTCAGATATTTGAGGGGTACATCAAATTACTCCATATGTTATCATGGTAACTCTTTTGGATCTCTGCATTTAGTTTGTATTCGTGGGTTTGTGGATTCAGATTGGGTAGGTGATATTGACAGCAGGAGATCCACCAGTGCTTATGTGTTCACTATGTTTGGTGGTGCCATTAGTTGGATGAGTAAGCGACAACCTGTGGTTGCTTTGTCCACTACAAAAGCTGACTACATGGCTGCTACTCATGCTTGTAAAGAAGCCATTTGGCTTAGAAGATTCTGTTCTGATGTTGGTGTTGATGTAGAATAGATTACTATTTGGTGTGACAGTTAGAGCGCTATTTACCTTGCAAAGAATCCAACTTTCCATGCCAGAACGAAGCACATTGATGTGTAGTTTCACTTTGTGAGAGATATGGTGGAAGATGGAAAGGTAAATTTGGAGAAGGTAGATACTGTGAAGAATGTTGCAGATGCATTAACGAAACCAGTGGGCACTGAGAAGTTCAAATGGTGTTCAGAGTCTATGGGCCTTTTGGCCTATAGCGGTTAAAGTTCCTGTTATGTTCCTATTGCTCTTACAAGGTGTTGGACAAGTGGGAGAATGTTAGGAATAAGGTGTCTCAACCTTGGATAATTCCTATTCTTATTATTTGTTTTGTAAATGTATTTTTTTTGCCCTGGGGTAATGTAATTAAGTTGGAGTGTACATGTCTAGTTGGCATGTTGATGTGTGACTCCACTTGATGTGTCAGCATCTTGTGCGTAAGGAGATCATGACTGAAATGGTCATGATAGATTCTTATGACGCGTAAGAACTATTTAAGGAATGTGCTATGACAGGTGTAAGAGCATCCTATGACTTGGGCCTATTTGGGCGCCCAAGAAGAAGTGGTTGGTGTGTGTAAGAGAATATGCCAAAAATAGGTTGGTATGACAGATTCTCTTACACTTCTCTTGTGACCGTTATTTTTGGCGGATTCTATGACAAGCTATCATAGTCTATTTTAGGGATGGACGCCTATTCTTGGGATTGCATGTAACAATTGTGTACATGTGGCTTTGTGCATGGGTCTTGGTGGTTGTGCCTATTTTTGGGTCCAAAGGAGTCTATATATATGATGCTGCTCCTATGGGAGAGATATAACAGAAGTTTAAGTCTTGTTGGCTTTGTCTCTCATTTCCTGAAAGAACTTGCATTGCAAGTGTATTGTAATCTTTGTGTTGAAGATAATACATTGTGTAGGTTTTGGAGTGCTGGGGTTTTTTACCGAAAGGTTTTCCCCAGGGTATATCATTGTGTCATTCTTTATTTTTCTGTATGTATGGTATGTGGTTGCAATATCTTTGTTAAAGTAGTTAATGAATCTAAAATTGTAAGGATTTATAAGAATTTGCACAATACTCTCCTATAGAGATTAGCGTAGGAAGCTGTTTCCGCACCTGAGTTTCCTTACAAATATGTGCAAGAAAAGTTGATTTTCTTCTTTTGCAAAAACTTTGTATATGCCTCTTTTTCTTCAACAGATATATACTGAGCTAGGTGCACTATTTGGGGAGCCTCTTCTGTATTCAAATTCATTGGTTGTGTGGGCTCAATGAGAACTGATGACCTGTCTTGGAAATAACTTGGCAAGTTATTCAGTACCCCATCCTTAGGTGCCTCAAAGAGGTTTTCACCCTCAGATACGTCATTTATTTTTACTATTTTGGGTTCTGACACCGCCACAAAGTGGTTTTCACCATTAGAACCATCTTTCTTTTTTTTTTAGATTGAGGTACTTAATATCAGGCTCCATCATACTTGTTGTTGGTTCACTGGTGGAAGAGACTATGGGTTCAAGAGCATTTAGATAAGAGGCAATTTCATAGTCATTCTGAAAGTTTAAAAGCTGAGGCTCTTGGTGACGTTGAGACCAATCAATTAGGTGGAAATGAACAAGGGGTAGGTCAATGACTGGTTCAACATTGTGTATGTGGAAGGTGTTATCTCTGGTGACCATACAATTGGGATTCATCAAGTCTCCTTCTAAGATACCCGAATCAGGATTTGTCATACCAAACAAAGCGTCATCCACTAAGGCAATTTGAGGAGTCCAATCCTCTAGTCCTACACTAGGCTCATTGGTCACATTGGGTTGAGTACTATAAGTATGGACAACATCCATGTCCAAATCAACTATTGCATCTGAAAGTGAGTCCCATTCGAACTCATGTGAGTCTGTCTCTGAATCATTATTTGGGCCTCGTGATGTAGAAGCCTCAAGGTTAGGAAAGGTTTCCCTTTCTCTAGCACTAGCATTGTTACTATCCATCGCAGCTAGGATAGCAACACTTTCCATTGTCAATCTAGCATTCATATAGTCACTATCCATTGCAGCTGGGATAGTAGGACTGTCAATTATCAAATCTTTTGAATCTCCCCAAAGGAGATTTGTTGAAGGCACCCAATCATCAGACATGTCTTACTGATTAGAGAGATTAGGTGTGTAGTCTAAGTCATTGTCACTATCTGTCATAGCTAAGACAAGGATACTTTTCTATTTCTTATTTGCAAAACCTAAGCCAACTGTTGACTTATTCCTTCATCCAAAAAGGGCATGGTTAAGAGGTTCAGCTTTGGCATCCAACCGATGACTAAGGGGACCATGTCTTGGATAACCCATATTCTTGACCAATGTATACCCTCTCCCATAAGCTCGAGGAGAAGGTGCAAAATCCTCATTATGTTGGTATTTCTCCTCTCGGTAAATCCAGTCCCTAACGACAACCTCTTCTTTTTCCTCTTGAATCAGAACTGAGGATTCTATAAACTTGTTGAACAATGTCATGGCTGAAGACGAGGGCTTCATATCTTGAGAAGGTTTGCCATAAGACCTAGGGGAAATCGGCAATTTTTTGAATGAATCAATTTTGTAATCCCCCATGCCAAGATCTATGGTTTTGAATTTGTCTTTGCATTGTTCAAATGTAGTATCAAAAGTGTCAGCCTCCCTATTCAAAGGAATTTGAGACCCTGCTGAAATTGTGTTGATTGACAATGTGCTATCCCTGGGTATGCAAACTTCTACTCCATTGTAAGGGAACTTCACACACTGATGATAAGTAGATGGGACTGCTTGCATCTCATGTATCCAAGGTCTACCCAACAAAATATTATAAGCCAAAGGACCAACATCAACAATCTAAAACAAAATATCTTTCTCTATAGGACCAATTCGGATAGGAAGAACAACCAATTCTTTAGAACTATGTTCTGCTTCATCATAAGCCTTGATAGTTATCTTCTTCCATGTGTCAATGACTTCTTCTAAATAACCCAAGGCCTTCAATAAGCTCAAAGAACAAATATTAATCCCAGCAACCCCATCTATCAACACACACCTGACACGGGTCTTGTGGATCATAACCTTTATATGAAGGGCCAAATTGTGTGGGTGGCTTAATGACTTGTCATCTTCTTCTAAGAATGTAAGGTAGTGAGGGCTAGCCAAGTGGTTGACCATATTCTGGAATTGATCTACATCTATATCATTAGGGACATTAGCCGCTCGCAAAGCATCCTCAAGGACCCGCTTATGCTTAGGGGACAATTCCAAAAGCTCAAAGATTGAAATCTGCATTGGTGTATGTTGTAATTGGTCAACAAGATTATAATTCAACTCAGGACCAACAACATATTTAGGAAGAACACCTTTTGACACTGGCTGCTTAGACTTACTAGAGTTAGGACCTCTAATAACAATGGGAGCTTGAGACTGACTCCTAGTGACTGCATTGAGGGGTTGAGACATCCTTCATGAGTGAAGACCTCTTAGTACCACAATGGGTCCTTCATCAGGCATAGGATTTGAATCCACATCATATCCATAAGGGTCTTTCCCTCTCATCATGTTGACATTATCATCAACAACTTCAAGCATATTAATAACATTTTCAGCATTTGTGTAGGTGTAGTTGATAGCAGCCTTGCTGTTCTTGTTGTTAGAATTCTCTCCTTTCTCATATTTGGGCAAGGGTTCTTTAAAAGCTTTGTGATCCACATTAGTGGTTAAACCATCAACTTGTAATCTTTCACTTTCAATAAGATCTTGGACAAGATGCTTAAGTTTAAAACAATTTTCTATATCATGTCCAATTCCATTGTGAAAGACATAGAAAGCCTTCTCATCCCACCAATGAGGTTTAGGATCTAGTATGTGGAACTTTGTAGGATCCCGAGGTTGTGCCAAATTATGAGCAATTAACATCTTGAAAACATCTACATAGGAGTCCCCAAGTTTGGTAAATTGTCTCTTTTCTATTTTAGGTCTCCCTTGATACTTGGGTTTATTTTCTTGTTGTGCTGAAGATGTTTGCAACTTCATGGCTTGGACTGCATTAGAGAGATTAAGAACTCCTTCATTCTTAGGTTGTGATGAGTCAACAACTCTGTCATTGACCACTTGCTTATTCTTATTCCAATAGGAGTTCTTTTTATCCTTATTACCATTATTATTATTGTTTTGGCCATTGTTGTTATTAGTTGTTTTGGCCAAAATTCCTTGTTCTTTTAGGACATCCTCTATGTGACATGCCACTTCTACCATGGTATCAAAAGAATTAAATGGGATCTTCCTTACTTCATACCTTAATTCTGGTACCAAGTTGTTCACAATGGTGTCTATTCTTTCCTCCTCAGGAATTGTCCTTAGATATTTCGAGCACAAACGTCTCCATCTTTGTAGAAAGGTAACAAAGGATTCCCCTTGATTCTACTTGAGTTTGCACAAATCAAGCATGGTGACTGACCTTGATAAGTTGTAAGCAAAATGTTGAACAAATCTTTCCACAAGCTCTCTAAATGTCTTAACTGGAGGAGTAAGGTTAGTAAACCACTCCATGGCTTGACCCTTGAGACTCCTCGAGAATAATCTCATCAAGTAGGAGTCTTCATGGTGAAAAGAAAAGCTCATTATGTAGAACTATCTAACATGGTCATGAGGGTCACCAATGCCATCATATTTGTCATAGGTTGAAAACTCAACTTTCTTAGGAAACTCAACCAACAGCACACTCTTGTCAATTGGGTTGGGACATATGGAGTCCAAATTAAATGTGCTCTTAGGAGCCCTCATCCTTTCTATATCCTTTTGAAGTTGTTTGATCACCTCATTAGTTGATGGATCTTGCTTCTTTACCTTTCAATCCACATCAAAATTATATGGGACCTTAGCACCTTTGTTGATGAGACTTTCTAGGAACTAATCCTTGTTTTGTTCCACATACCTTTCTACATATGCTTGAAAGGATGGTTCTTGTTGCATAGTCATAAAATCTATATGATCGAAGTTGGCATAACTTCCTCCATGTTGTGAGCCAAGATGTGCTCGTTGGGAGGGTTGCTTTGAAAGTCTAAGAGGTGACTGTCTCCTATGGTGATCATATCTTGAAGTCTTTCTACCTCTAGGACTTGGGGATCTTGAGGGCATCCTTGACCTTCTTCTAGGACTTGGTGAGGGAGTAAACGAGGGTGAGTGGGTCCCACTATTAGTACCCCTCCCATTGAATTGGTTTTGGAGTTGTTGTGCATAGAGTCTATCTTCTTCTTCTTGAGTGAATTTTTTCCTTATGTCCAATAATGCACGTTCCTCTTCCTCTAGTTGTCTAAATTTCTCCTTTTTAGCAACTTTTTCATCTAGATAGGCTTGCTTCTCCCTTTCAATGCTCTTTAATCTCGTATTTGCATATCAAGAGGTATCTCTAAGTGGAGAAGGTTGCCTTGACTATCTGATTGCATTGGTTGCATTGATGTGGTGGTCACTAGACTCGTTGCTCTGGTCTTCATGTTGTGACCCTGAATCTGAGTGAGTTTGTTGGTGATGTCTCTCAGCTCATTGGTGAGCATCAAGATACTTTGTGTTGATTGGGGGTGATCCAGGTGGGCTAGCATATGCAGACCCAACAGACATCATGTTACCCCTATGCCATTGAAATATGTCATCAAGAGTCTGGTTCATTGCTTCTTTTTGTTGTCAAGTGAAGGTGTAACTCATGTCCATACTTGATGAAATGGGTGCTAAAGAGGTACTCACTTCACTAGGATTACCTTTCGGATTAAAACAAATCTCAGATTCACTCTTATGAGATTGATCAAAAAGAGGTCCTTTTCTCTTATGTTGTTGATGAGTCTTAAGTGGTGGTAACTGGCTAAAGACAACAGGGGGTTGCTTCCCTTGATTGACTTGGTACCTTGTTGTAACTGACATGAAAGAAAGAGATTCTTAATGATAGGGTGACCTCGCATAGTGTCAACACCAAACTAGGATAATCAAAGTTCTTTATTGTCCAAAATGAAATGAAAAGATAGAAATAAAGGGGCTTTACCAACACTGTCAAAGAGGTGCTAAAATTAAATGATGAATATCCTTGCACTTTTGAATCAGGAGGTTGGACTAGGCCAAAATATAATTGAAATTGATTAAATGAAAGTGATTTGGACAATAAGAGCACTAAAATTCTCCAAGAATGTAGCTAACAATTCTAGAGATAAGCTTTCTCACCAAGAATAACCTTCTAATCTGACAACTATCTCCAAAGTGGTCTTGTAAACCAATTGATGCTATTCCTAGAGGGTAGAAACTAGAGATTTAAAGTCAAAACAAGTCTCTAATGACAGGATAGAAAATCAAGCAAGCTGTAAAAAGTTGGGTGTTTCAACTCAGGAATTCAGTTGTTTTGTGGTTTAATCAGACACATTAACAAATTTTCAACATTTTATCAAGCACATAAGACAACAATCAAGGAGTTCAAGCAAGCAATTGTCTTCAAACAATGAGCAAGGGGAAAAACAACCTTGCGCATAAACAAGGATAGTGACTTAGTATTTCTACTCCTTAAAGGTTCTACTTGTGTATGTTCTTGAAAATGTTTTAGCAGACACATAGAACACAACAACACCTTAACAAGCTGTCTACAAAGATATATGTGGCTTTCTAAAAGGATTCCTTGATATACGCAAGGTACGTGAGGCCCAAATCCGTAGATGAGAAGAATCCAAAATCACATAGTCGGGGGGAGACGGTAACCCAAATCTCCTCCTTCACTTCTCAAAGGTATAAAGTTCTTTGAGGCTTAGCCAAGAGTGATATCAAACTCAATTCCCAAGAGAGGTGTCTTTCAATTCACCACCTGCTATTTATACTCCATCAGAACACAGGAGTTAAGGTCATCCCTTAAGGTGGTGTATCCCTAAGAAGGCCTTCTAAAAATAAAATTAAGTAATTCACTATCAAAAGTATTTAAAGCACTAAAGGTGGAACACTTAACTCTTCAAGTAAATGTGAAGTGAGTCCAAAAGTGGAACATTTAACTCTTCAAGTGAATGTGAAGCGAGTCCAAAAGTGGAACATTTAACTCTTCAAGTGAATGTGAAGTGAGTCCAAAAGTGGAACATTTAACTCTTCAAGTGAATGTGAAGTGAGTCCACAAGGTGGAACATTTAACTCTTCACATAAACTCAAAGTGAGTCCAAAAGTGGAACATTTAACTCCTCACACAAACTCAAAGTGAGTCCACACCTTAGAAAACTAATGAGATCAAGAAAATATAAAAATGGGGAAACTTTGTGGAACACTTAACACTCTTTTCAAGTAGACCCCTCCCCTATGTATGAATGTTGACCTTGCATCCAAAGGGAAGAAATGAGGGGTGATTAGAATAAGCGAGTCCAACAACCCAATTTAGCTAACAAGATCAATCAAAAGTACTCCAAAGTTTCTTATCAATACTACTCACAAATGAAAAAGGGTTGAACAATGGAATATTTAACTTTTCAAGTAAACATAGAGTGAGTCCACAAAGTGGTGCATTTAACTCCTCATGTAAACAAGGAATGAATCTATGCCCTCAATCACTCAATGAGATATTTGATATTGGAACCAAGAATTACTTAAGGTTTAAACACAAGCATTCACTTACACAAATTTGTATAAAAGCAAATTTATGTTCATTCATTTCCCATTAAGAGCATTAATTGAAATGTGTTCTATGAAAGCATGTAAACACTCAAGCCAAACACATGAGAGATTCATTTTTAATCCCAAAATCTAAATGTTGTAGAGATGTAACAAAATACATCAAGTCCAACACAACACGCTTAGTAGATTTTACTTTTTTTTGTTTTTGTTTTAAGCATTTTGCATGAAAGCAAGCCATGAACCTTCAAATGAACAAGACCAAAAAATAAGCAAACAAGATATGCAATGTATATTCAACTTATGCAAACCCTAAGATGGTTATCTATGGAAATAAATTGTTAGAAGAAATAATAACCAGCAAATAATCCATATGAAAACTTACATCATGCATTGAACCATGTGAAAAATAAGTGCATGCTAATCATCAAATACCCTTTTTTAAATTTTGATTTTTTGACCTTGTCAACAAGATTGGACTTATACCACATGAATTCAGTCCCTAAACCTAAAATGAAGAAAAGAGACCTCTATCAAAAAATAAAGAGCTTTCCAAAAATGTCAAAATTTCAACAAGATCTTTTCATTTGTGCCCTAGAGAGCCACTTTCCCAAAATAGACCAGTTTTTATAAATCGACCAAATGAGCTATGATATGACCTCTAAATTAAAAACACAATGAAGAGACCCCCTATAGAATTTGAAGAGCTTTCCAAAAATGTAAAAATTTATGAAAAATATGCTAATTTGCACTGAAAATTAATTTTTTTTGAAAAATCAAGAAAAAATTATAAAAAATTGAAAATAGCTCAAAAAATTTTGAATTTTTTATTGGAGCTTTTCTGATATGTTGCCAACCTGCAAAATTTTTTTTAGACTAAAACAACAAACTTTTTGGGAGATATGATCAAATCTTTCAAATCTAGGGTTTTCCATCTCCAAACAAATCTGCACAAGGGTTAGCTCCAAAAATAATCAAAACCAACATGCAAGAGGTGGGTTGCCCTATGGTGGGTGCCAAAAAATGTACACATAAAAGTAGTGCACTTCTATGAATCCTTACATGCAAAGAAACTCAAGAATGAGCCCTCACAAATTGATCCATAGCTCTCTATGCATGGAGTTGCGAGATTTGTAAAATTGCTCTCAGCTAGAGCTATGAACTCATGACCTTGCTAGTCAACCACACAATGAGAGATTGTAAATCAAAGACAAGGGAAACAATGCCAATATCTCTAATGAAATCCAAATGTATGCAATGCAATGCAAGTAAGCTAAGAATGAGAATACAATCTAGTCTATGGAAATGAAAGTACAATGCAACTAATCTATGAAAGGAAAGAACAAATGTGACCAATCCCTCCTATTTAGACTATGTGAGATTAATCTATTGCATAAAAGGAAATCTACACTAAGAATGTCATTATCATGCAACTATGAAAGCAAATATGAAATGAGATGCAACAAAGTCTTCAAAGTTTGGATTGTAAGAGTGTCTTCAAAGAGAGCTCCAAATGACCTAGAAAACCTGTAGCATAATATTAGCATGAAAACCTAAGATGCAAATGAGGAAAAGAGCTCTCCTTTTATAAGAAATGAGATGAAAATAGACCATTGAGATTAAGAGGCAAAAGACTTAATCAACAGTGGAGAAAAAATAGAAGCTTGATACTTGTGCACAAATATCCTCCAATAGGAAAATGGGAGTTGACTTTAGTGTCCATATGAGACAAAAATTACTTTTTCTCTTTTTATAAAATAAGAATAATGCTTTATTTGTGCAACATCAGATAAGAAGAAAAGTGGAGATTTTTTTATTTAAATAAAAGGGGAGGAAATTCTTTTTAATTAAATAAAAGCTTAGGATAAAGTGATTTTATTATTTAATTAAAAGAGATTTTTAATTAATTAAAATGGAGCATGTTCTCTTAATTAAATAAGATTTTTATTTTTTTCTCTTTTAAATTAAATAAAGTTCAAACCTTAGGAAATATTGAATTGATTATGATTTGATCAAGGAAATTGATATAATTGATATTCATGATATTTGAAAATATTGATTCAAGGATTTGATAAATTGCAGAAATGGGGCCCAAAGTCTAGGCGACCATTTTAGGGTGTATACACTTCTTAGCCTTATGCTTAGGTTCGCCAATCAATAAAATCAACCTCTTTCCACACTCTACATAACCCACAATTAGGTCATCCTTATACCTCCTTGATTAGGTAGATTAATCTTTTGCCGCTTAATCTCTTCAGTAGATCTTAGGTTTAGGTCAGATTCATCGAATCCTTCCATCATTTTGTTCTCCTCCTTATCCTTCTAGATACTTCTAAAAAATTCTCCTTGAATTTATAAGAAAATGGTTTACCATGTATTAAATGCTCTAGGTCATTCATCTTTAATGTCAACACATTTTACATATCCCAAGAATTCAACTATGTTGGCTAGGATTCTCAATTCCTTCACAAACTGTAAATTACTGACACTCGGTCAATATTGTGTTCATCTACTTGGTCCTCATTGGATAACTCGATCATCACTAAACTATTCTCCTCGGAAAACATTACCTTTGCTTGGTTAATTCTCTGATACTCGACAATTACTGATGCTCGGTCAACACTAAAATTTACTCAGCTTATACTGGCACTTGGTCGACACTAGCATCACTCGGCTTAAATTGAATTTCTTCTCTTTTGCTTGGTTAAGCCTATGCTTCCAAAATTTCTTTCCTCATTTATTTTATACTTCAAATCAACTAACTTCTTCACTTTGTGTTAAGGATAAACAACACATTACCTTGCCAATGTGCCAACTAATCAAATACCCATTGTAGTATCTCATAACTCAACCTTTCACTAGGTCCTCTTGTTATCTTCTCTTTTCAAATTATCTTCATTAATCAAAATATATGGTACTTTATTAGATAGCAACTGTCTCACCAGTTAAGGTTTGACATCAATAACTATATAACAATTGTTTCAATTGTAGTTTCCAACAAAGTGTTGTTAGTCTTCAAATGAGAAGTGAGAACTCATTTTTACAAGGTTCGGGTTAAGGAGATTAAGAGGCAAAAGAATGGATGACCAAGATTAAGAGGAAAAAGAGAAGTGGCTCTGATGGAGAGGCAAAAGGAATGAGTGACTATGATTAAGAGGTAAAACATGCAAAAGTCAAATTCCAGTTTCATGAGAAAAAAAGAATTCAAAATGATTAGATGAGAAAAAAGATGGAGAGGTGGTCACCTTGGAAAAGGTGATTGTGAACATGATTAGAGGTAATCCACCTTTTAATCATAATTAAAAGAATAATTAGCAAGAAAATATGATTAGGAGAATGGAAAAGAGGATTAAATTAAAATAAATTTAATTTAATCATAATTTAGAAGAAATTTAGGCTAGTGAAGGAATAAAATAAATAAAATTTATTTTATATTAAGGGAAATGGAAGGATAATATATTAAAAAGTATATAAATAGGATTTAAATACAAAGGGAAAAATGAATTTATTTAATTAAAATAAATAAAAGACTATAAAAATATAGTTAATTAATAAAATCAACTATAAAGTTAAGGGAAAATATTAATAAGAATTAATATTAAAGTGCGAAGGATAATTTTAGGTGTCTACATTTTGCCCCTCTTTGATGGAGTGTGGAAATTGACATCACGTCAAAGAAAAGAAAATGAGATGCACCAATCATGGAAGGATGAGGAAGGATGGCATGGAGGTAGAGGTATGCCCCCTTGAGAGGACAGGCGGGCTCAGAGAACAAAAATGTTCTCTCGAAATTAATAGGAGGAGAACAAATATGGTAGGGATAAGAAATAAATAGGAGCCTCAATGCAAAATGCAAAATTAAACTAACTAAATGCAAAAGGATTTTGGGGATTGTATTGTATTGAGAGAGAGAGAGAGCATCCTAGTTTTGAAATTGTACTTGACATTATGCACCAAGGTATGAGAAACCAAGATGACCATGTGCCAAGTATGTGATAAAAAAGGTCAAATACAACCATATGCCTTATGACACCATGATTTGGAAGACCATGATACTTGTGACAATAGGATGCAAGACCATGATGGATGCAAAAAATACTAATACATACAAGTAACACACAAGCATGCACAACAAACTGATAGAAAACCAACATGTTGCCCCTAGTCAAGCTAAAAACTAATTGATTGATTGATTGATTGTGAGGGAAGGGCCTCAAGGATTGGGAAGGATACATACCATGATGATGAATGGATTTTAAATTGATCAAGTGATTATTGTTTGATTAGGTTTAAGATGATGGCTTGATTAAAGATTAACATGCTAGATTAAAAAATTGGATTGTATGGATTAGTATTGATTGCACTTGATTGGACTGACTTGGGATATTTTGGATTATAGAGATTTTTTGATATTTTTTATTTTTCAATTTCTTGGGATGAGTGGATTGGATATAATGGGATTGGAAGAGAAGATGATTGGATAAGATGAGATTGAAAAACATGGAATGGGAATAAATCGATTGGATTAGAAGATAAATATATTTTATAGACAAGATGGTTTGAATAAGATGAAAGGATGATTAAAGGATTGGATGGGATGGGATAGGGAAAAGGATAAGTGGATTGGGACCAATGACAAGGGAGAACTAAGGAATGATAGAGGATGGAAGGATGGAGAGATGTTTGGTTAGAAGATGAATGGATGGAAGGGATGGATTGCATAGGAGATAGATGGAATGAATGGATAGGTAAGGGTAGGATATGGAAGACTATAGGTGATGAGCCCAAATATTGTCATATTTTGTTATTGTTGTGTCTAGGTCTTTGTTATCCTATTTTTGCTTAGTATTTGGTCTCGTGTCTATTTTGTCTATAAACTTTGGTAATGTTGGGTTGGTTGTTGAATAAGCTTAGACATTTGGATTTGGATGTTTTAAAAGACTTTTACTAAAACCTATATAATATGCAATATATGATCATAAATATAGTTCTCTATGGTTATGTTTTAATTGATGAACGAATGTATGATTAATAAATGCATGTTGTACATATTGTGGATATAATGTTGTTCTTTATTTCTATGATATTTATGATATAGGATTAAGGTAATTGAAGTGGTTGTAAAGAAAAAACTTAGTCCTATAGAAAAAGTGCAGAGATAGTTCTATGACCTAGTCTTCTAGAAGAATCGGTTAAATAGTTGGGTCATAAGAGATTGCAGACATGGACTCATGAATGAGTTAGGAGTCTAGGATCTTTAATCCAAGAGAATCTAGGGGGAATTGGATGCTAAATCTATTCCTTATATTTCTAAATAATTTTACTTGTTCTTAAATTCATGAACGTGATGCTCCTTCTTCCTTAGATGTAATAAATTCCTACTTATCTTGTTGGGTATGATTAGTTAGTAGTTTATTTTCCTATTATAAATAAAGAGTTACTCCTTTGTGCAACAATAGCCATATAGAGATTAAGTAAGAAGCTATAATAGTTTTCTTGAAGTTCAATCTAGCTATAATGTATGTAATTGAATTAGTTTTGATGAATAAAGTGATGAAGTTTTGAGAATATATCTTGAGTAACTAAATTTTGAATGCTTGTTGAGGAGGCGCACTTAGTAAGTAATCCTAGTTAGATTTATTTATGTTCTTAGAAGTTTGTAGTTTGATCTTTGGGGTTGGACTGTTCCCGCAGCTATTAGGAAGCCCATTCCTTATGACTATTCATGCAACCACTGCATGCAAAATAGCTCTCGTTTGATAAAAACCAAGCTTTGATTTATTTCAAGTTGTGTGTGTATGTGTGTGTTTCAATTCAGCATTCCATTCAATAGTTATTTAAGTTATTTCCTTTAAAGATTTTGTTTCCTGCAGTTTAGGTAAAATGGTTTTAGTGGGTACTTAGTGTGCATACTATGTTGCACCATTTCAAGTACACTTCCTTGGATTGATAATTTAAATGTGTCTTCACAATAAGATAGATAACTGCTTGGAAAGGATGTCCAATCTCCAAGTTGAGTCTTAGGTTGAGTTATTCATTCCTTTTGTGGAGTTGACCAATAGGGATGGAGATCCAAGAACTATGTGGAAAAGGAGTTAAATGCCCTACAATAGAAGGATGAGGATGAAAGATGGAAAGATGGAGGATAAAAATTTATAGGATGGAAGGATGGTATGTAAGGGATATGAGGGGAGGAAAGTGATATGGTGTGGAGGATGAAAGATGGAGAGGTGGTGAATAAAGGATGTATAAAGTGGATGGATAATGTGGAAAGGATATATAGGGAGGAAGTGAAGGCTTGTGTTGTCCAAAGCATGCATGGATGTTTTAGTGCTTCTAGTTTTCATGAAGATCAAAGATATGAAAGTGGAAGGTGGATGGATAAGGGATATAAAATAGAGGGTACATATAGGATAGGGATAATGATGTGGAAGATGTGGATGAAAAAGGATACAAATAAATGGAGGAAATGTGTGGGATAATCAAGATTAAAGACATGAAAATAAGCATGAGCTAAAATAGGATTATAGGTAGTGGATGGAAGAAGTGAATAAGACAAGGACTATAATATGGAGGATATGGATAGGGTGTCAAGATCAAATATGGAAAAAAGTGAAGGGACTTATATTTGGAATAATGGATGGATAGTGAGTAGAGGATATGGAAGGTGCATGGATGGATCGATGGAATATGATAATGAAGATCGAATATAGGAAAAAAAGAGAATAATGGACTAAGATGGGATGATGGATGATGGATTGTGGATGTGAATATGGAAGGTATGTATGGTAGTGTAGTGTGAATGGAGCTTGCCCCCAAGTATAAAGGTCAAGGGAATGAGGATAGGAGACTAGATAAGATATGATAGGTATGGTAGGAAAAGAAGAGGGAAGATATAATGGATGAATAACAAGAAGGAATGGCCCCCAAGTATAAATAACAACTGGATGGAGGGATTACACATGACACCTGTTTTCTAGGTTTTCATCATGGTACTTTCCCAAGGTGCTTCTTTACCAAGTTTTCACCATTAGATGCTTATTTATTTATTTATTTGTTTGTTTGTTTTTATCATCAAGGTGCCATTTTGCCAGGTTTTCGCCAAGATGTCAAATTTTTAGAACTTTTTATACTTTTTAGGTTTTTTTAGGACATTTATATTATTTTTGAATTTTTTTTCTTCTTTTTGGACATTTATCATAGATGTTGGTAGGAAAGTGGGAAGGGAGATGAAATAGATAGGTGGTGGTGGATAATAATTTATGCAAATAATTAGATTAAAGGGGTGTATAGGTGTGGAAGGATTAGTGGATAACATATGGTAGGCTGGAAGACTTGTGAATAAATAGAGGAAGGATATGGGAAGATCAACATTGGCACACACCTTGAAGGGTGGTGGAGTTGTGAAGGAGGGGATTTTGAAGGAGATGGAGGAGAAAATGTGGATCTTGGGACATAAGGACTCAAAATAGATGAAGGGCGTGATGGAATTAGGTTAGCATATTTTGGGATATAAGGACCCAAAATAGATTTGGAAGATGGAGGATTGAAGGATTTATGAACAAAGGAAGCTTGTGAATTAGCAAGGTTGGATGCCAATTTGGATTCTTCTTTGATATGCATTGCTTCAATTAATAGCTTAGGGATCCACATGATTTTTTATTTTTTTATTATTTTGGGCCTTTGTAGCATTTTGAATTTTTCTTTATTTTGGATCATACTTTTGATTGATTGAACATGTCTTTTAGATGAGACATGTTGATCCTTGGATTCTTGTGGATTTTTGGCTTTATGCATTTTATATTTGGCATCTCATGTGCTTGCATTAGCCATGGTATAGGTGCATGAGGATGGATGATATGAAGAGTTTATGGAAGGATTGATGGAGGTTGAATGTTGGAAGGAATTTAAGGATGTGTGCCTTTTTTTATCTAAGGGATTTGAGGTGATGAAGTGGTAGACTTGGATATGATGGATGCATGTATATAGGGACCAAAGATGGATGGAAGGGATGAAGGGTTTGGCTTTGGAATATAAGGACCTAAAAGGGATATGGATATGGAAGGAATGGAGTTTTGGATATAACAGCCTAAAATAGATGTGGAATGTGGGTGATGGGAACATTTAGATTTGGATGGAGGGACTTTGGATTTGGAATGAGTGGAAGGTTTACCAACATCTTGATAAATTATTTTTCCAATGAGATATTTATTATTTTGAATACAAGATGTGAGTCCATGTGAATCAAGAGGAGAGGTGCAAGGAACTATAAGCTCTTGAAGGAATCCAGGTTGGATAGAGGGGGAGGAACCAAGTTTATATGTATAGGGTTTGTGGATGGATTAGATAGGTGTGATAGGATATTCTGGAGGATTATGATCATGAGGGGGATTAGGATCATGAGGGGTATTAGGAGGAATAATGGGATCTTGAGATGGATTGGGATCATGACATGGATATGAAGGGGTACTTTGATCTTGACTTTGGGGATGAGTATGCGGTGGAGTGGAAGGGATGATTGGATCTTGAGATGCAGGGCTATCATAAAATGTAGTAAAGGGGATGGAGTCATGAGATGGGGTGATTTGATCTTGACATGGAGGGGAGGTAGTGGATTAGGTACAAGAAATATCTTCATGAAATGGAGGGGGAGTGGATGATAATTCATAGGATAGAAGGGGCTCATTGATGGAGGTGGAGGGGATGCCTTGATCTTGATCAGGAATGGGACTATGAGATGGGGTAATGTTATTATTGATGGATGGGACAAAAGGGATGTCTTGATCTTGATTATGAATGGGATTATGAGGTGGAATATGAGGGATAAATGGATCTTGAGATATGAGGGGACCATGAGATGGAGGAATTCTTTGATCTAGAGGAGAATAGGAATCCATGATAGCATGCTTTTAGACAAGGTCTTGACATATGTGGACTTGTGAGGGTGATGTGATGGAGGGGTTGGGATCTTCAACTATAATCTCTCCTTTGTCAATGAGGTCTTGGAAATAGTTTTTAAACTTTAGGAACTTCTTGATATCATGACCCTTGATGCGATGATAATAATAGTATTCATTATCCTTGTACCAAGTAGGTTTGGGTTGACTCTCATAAAAAGGCATAGTGCATGGAAACATCATCATGTTGTGGTAAAAAATTTGACGGAATATGACATCGAGAGGGTCCACAAGAGAAGTGCATTGTCTAACTTTTGGTGATTGCACAACTTTGTTTAAAAAGGAAGGCTTCTTGGAGGATGGGGATGATGGAGATTCATGATAATGTGGAAGTTGAGGATTAGGCAAGGGATTGGGATGATGGTTTTAGACATTAAACTCAAAGTATGGGAGATTATGTGGAGGATTGGGTTTGGATGAAAGATGGGGCTTATAGATTTGGATAAATGTAGGAGGACATATGTCTTCAAAGGAGAATTTTTTCTTTTGACCCCCATTTTGTAAGATAAAGATAATATTTATAAGCTCTTCCAGTTGTTGGGCAAGGTTAAACATATTAGAAGAATCATGTGAGTGATGGAAGGACTCATGCATGTATGGGGGATAATGAGGTGGATTTCCTTTGTCAAAGGTAGATGAAGAATAAGGAATGTGATATGGGATGGGTATGGCTTGAGGATTAGGATTTGGCATTTGAAAGTCCTCAACCATTTTGTGAAACCAATCCATGTTCATGATGCTTGTAGGAGAGGTTTTGAATTTCAATTATAAATTGATGTGGATGAGGATTTGAATTGAGAATGAATGAAGTGAAATATTTGATGATGGATGAAATATGAACTTAGGAATAGGAGAAAATTTGGACTTTTTTTTATTAAGGATAATTGATTGAATTGATTTGGATCAAGAGGACATAACCTCAAGATTCAGATTGGATTGATGTTTGGATAAGGGATTAGGATAACCTTAGTGAAACAAGATCCAATGATGTGCAAATAAAAAGTATTAAAGGGTGATGGTTTCCAACTCAAAGATAGATAATGATCTTGAGAGTAATAGGATTGATCACTCAAGACGGACTAATGTTCTCAAGTGACAAGGATTGATTATTTGCTAAGGATGAGGATCTTTCTAAAACTTTGATAAATCTTTATACCCTGGATTGATGATAGGATTTGATTGAATGATTGATAAGGATTTGGTAAGGAATGATTTTTGGATTGATTTTGGATTTGACTTATTCTAAAGATAAGTCCAAAGGAATGATGGTGCTCCTAAGTCCAACGTGGAAGATTTAATGAAAATTTGAATTAGAAGATGACGTGGATGAAGAATAGGATTGAAAATGGATGAAATTTAGAAGACAAATGAGGGATGTTTGAAGAGAGGTGAATGAATAATGGGTGATTAGGTTTTGGATGAAGGGGATATATGGATTGCATTCATATTTGGTTGGAATGATATGAGGTTGACAAGTGGATTGATTAGGATGATGAGGTGATTAGATTGGAATGAATGATGAAATTGGATTAAGGAAGTGGATATTGATGTGGATTATGAAATAAAATTAGGATGAATATTTGGACCTTGATTGAATGATTAAGAAGATGATGAAATGATTAGGATGATTATGATAAGATGGATGATGAGGACCTTAATTGGATTAGGCAAAATTGATTAGAACTAAGGTCCTAAATGATGGATTATGAATGGATTAGATGATTAAGGTTAGATGAATGATTGGAAGGATTAAAAAGGTGATTAGGATAAGATGTATGATGATGATAAGGTTGTTGATAGATAAAAGAGGTGATCTAAAGATGATGTGGAAAGATTGACTTGGAGATAAACTTGAAAAAAATATTTTTGTTGTACTTTAAATGTTTTCTTTTTTTTTTTTAAATAAAAAAATGAGTTTTTTTTTAAATTTTTTTTTGGAATTTAGTTTTATATTGTTTTTTTTGTTTTCAAATTTTATGATTTTTATAAAAAAAATTTATAATGTTTTTGGATTTTTGAATTAAAAAATGCAAAAGACACAATGAAATAAGGCAAAAGACAAAATTCCTAATGCTCAATTTGGTTGATGTGTCCCCTTTTTGTTTCAAGTGGGGAAAGTTTTAAACATTCAAACACATCAAACACATCAACAACCTATTCAAGTTTCAACTAGGATGTACAAGCTCAACTAAGGGATGTCCTTGATATACGCAAGGTATGTGAGGCCTAAATTTATAGATGGAAGAGAATAATGCCAAACAACCGAGAGAAGATGGTAACCCAAATCTCCACTTTCACTTCCCAAAGGTATAAAGTTCTTTGGGGCTTAGCCAAGGATGATAAGATCCTACTTGAAAGTGAGGTGTATTTTGATTCATCTTTTGATATTTATACTCTCGTGGAACATAGGAGTTGAGCTAGTCCCTTGAGGTGATCAAATCTCCAAGCAAGACTCCTAAAAATAACAAAGTATGATCCATTATTTATGTTCCCCTCAAACTCCTTAACAAGGATGGAAGAAGAAAACATAAATAAGAAAATCTTGAGGATTAAAAGAAAAAGGTGTTCATTTTAAGCCTAAATCCAAATGTGAATGATTGATTATAAGACCCCTTTTTCAATGTAAGGAAGACACACCAAACAAGTTGACCAAAAGAAAGAAATGATTTTATGATGAAAAAGAAGACAATTACCACTTTTTATAATTTAAATATGAGGGTTTGGAACATGTGCACCTTGATTTCACACTTTTCAATTTTATTTTATTTTATGCTCCTTTGACCCACTATGATGAGCTCCAAGTTGCCTTCACAAATTCCAATCAACTATGTGAAATCATGAAAAAATATGATAATTCAAAGAAAATAAATTGCATAAGTTGATTCCACAAGAAATAAAAACTCATAATTGACTTATTTCTAAAAAAAATATAAACTGATTCTATCATGCATTAAACTATGTGCAAATAAAGTGCAAGCTCATCACAAAATATTCTTTTTTTTGCTTTTGACCTAGTCAACAAAATTTGATTTATTTGTTATAATTTTGGCCCCAAAAATAGAAATACAAAGGAGAGACCCCTATTAAAAAATTGAAATATTTTTGAAAATGTAGGAATTTTAGAAATATTCCTTAATTTGTGTTGCAGAGACCTGATTTGTCAAAACAAACTAGTTTTCAAAGATCAAATTTTTGAGCTATTTTATTTCATCAAAATTAAAAACACAAAGAACATACCCCCTGTACAATTTTCAGACCTTTCTAAAAATGTAAATTTTCCCCAAAAAATTCACTAATTTGCGACCAAAAATTAATTTTCATGAAAAATAAAAAATAAATATAATTCACGGAAAAATGATCATAAAAATCTGATTTTTAGACTAAGACATATTTGAATCCTCTAAAACTTGTAATAAAGATTTCATAGAAAAATCCCTAGACATTTGTAATATATGATCAAATCTTTCAAAATTGTAGGGTTTTGTCCTCAATTCAACCTACACAAGGGTTAGGCTTGAAAAAATTGAATAAAACAACAATATAAGGTTAAAAAATCTTTAAAAGTGTAGATCAAATAGGGAAAATAGTCCATCCCATTGGGCGTGCCCAAATGTATGTGGTAAAAATATGACATGTATGTTGCAAGACAAAAAACATGCAAGATTAGGCAAAATCAAGATTCAACCTAAACTAGACATTTTCAAAAACAATCATGCAACACACAAGAAACCTTTACCACAAACTCCGATGAACTAAAACAAGGGTACCTAATCAACCTTGTTTGATTTTCTCTTATAGAATTTTGTGGGTGTGCTCTCCCAACATAATACAATAAATCCCACTATGATTGCTTGCAAGTGCAAATGAAAAGGAAATCTACAATGCAAGCTAAAATGGATGAGTGAAAGGATTTGAGAAACAAGTATGAATAACTTGCCCCAAATCTTCACAAGATGTTGATGCAAATGCAAGATTTATGTTAAATAATGCAAATGCAAGAGATTAAAAAACTAGATTCAAATGAAGGCTAAACTAAGAATGGAAATGCAAGATTCAAACTAAGTTATGAAATCAAATCAAATCTACCATGCAAGAAATGAAATCTAAGCTATCATGCAAGAAATGAAAACTAAAAATGCAACAATTATGAAATGAAAATGCTAAATGCTCAAGTGCTCAAAGTGCTATAATTTCTCCAACAACATGAATACCTAAGATTGTAAGTGCTAAGTGTTGTTAGTCTTCAAATGAGGACTGAGGCCTCCTTTTTAAAAGCTTGGGTGACAGAGATTAAGAGGCAAAAGAATGGATGGCCAAGAATAAGAGGAAAAAGAGAAGTGGCTATGATGAAGAGGCAAAATGAATGAGTGGCTAGGATTAAGAGGTAAAACATGCAAAAGTCAAATTCCACTTTCATGGGAAAAAAAGAAGAATTCAAAATGATTGGAGGAGAAAAAAGATGGAGAGGTGGTCACCTTGAAAAAGGTGATTGTGCACATGATTAGAGGTGATCCACCTTTTAATCACAATTAAAAGAATAATTAGCAAGAAAATAAGATTAAGAAAATGGAAAAAGATAATTAAATTAAATAAATTTAATTTAATCATAGTTTAGAAGAATTTTAGGCTAGTGAAGGAATAAAATAAATAAAATTTATTTTATATTAAGGGAAATGGAGGGATAATATAATTTTTTTATATATTAAAGAGTATTTAAATAGGATTTAAATACAAAGGGGAAAATAAATTTATTTAATTAAAATAAATATAATTAAATAAATAGAAGAATATAACAATATAGTCAATTAATAAAATCAACTATAATGTTAAGGACAAATATTAATAAGAATTAATATTAGAGTGCAAAGGACAATTTTAGGTGTCTACAATATTTTTCCACATATCTTGTGTATTTGAGTATCTTGGGATTATTGCATCCTTTTTCTATTAGTTATTTCATGCAATAGGGGTTTTTCTCCACTAGAGGGGTTTGTTTCTATTTGCATATCTCATGTAATAGGGGTTCTACTCCATCTAGCAAGATTTGTTTGTATTACATGATCATCTATCTGTTTGTCTTTTCAATATATCTATTTATTTGGTTGTTGTGGAGTTGGAAACACCAAATCAAGGACTTGACTAAGGCAAGTGTTCAAACAAACCCAAACATTTTTCCTCTCTTGATTGTGTCCAAGTTTGTTGGAAGCATTCAACCACATGGAGGTTTGATTGTATTTAGTCCATTTTATTTCTATTTATCTTGGTTTCATAGTATTTGTTGTTATATTTTTAACTATGTACTTTGCATGTTATCAAAGAACAAACTTGAGTTTTTGCCACAATCTTAGTCTTTTTTTTGTTTCAGTTTGTACAAGACCATAGTGCATCACATAGACATTCATGCACCGAGCTAGCATCCTTGATCGAGACTCTCAAATTTGGACCAAAGACTCTTTGTCACCTAACATTTCTATTTCTGAAACTAGAATATTTATTTCTTCATCTATAATAAGATATTTCCACTAGTTTAACTAGTTGGAGATATTTGAGTGTATGTTGTGAACTTGGATCTCAAGGGAAGATAACCTTCCTTTGGTAGGGCTAAATTTATGACATTACATTTTGGTGAACCCAAGGTGAACACTCCTTCTTCATATTTTTAAAGGCATTCTTTATCATTCATTTAGGTAGTCCTCATACCTCTAAAAAGGAGAATTGAAAGGTTTCACCTCCCCCCCCCTCAAAAAATAAAAAATAAAAAATTGGGGTGCTGGCCCAAACCTCATTCCATGTCATCACTTCTGGGATATACATTGGCCTTCGAACAAATTTTCTATATCTCTATTTCAAAATGAATTTTATATTTTATTTCTTTCTATATCTTTCCAACTTCTTTAAGAAATTTCAAAAGGTTTTCATCCATGTTTATGAAAGTGAGTTATTTTCTCCTTTCTTATTATTCTTCATTGACCCCTCTATCAAAGTTCCTTCTACTTGTGAAGAAATTATAATACAAGAGGGTGAGATCATTCATAAGTTTCTTAATTTTACTTTACCATCTCTTCATTCAAATGCACTCTCTTCTAGAGAAGAGACATTAGTAAATGGGGAATCCCATCTCACATTTGAACTCCCATGAGTTGATTTCAAGCATAAATCTATTAATGAAATTGTTGTCTCTTCTACCCCTAAAAATCCTAAGAGACCAATAATCTATGTTGATAGAGAGGATCCAAAACCAAGGTCAAAGAAAGTCACAACTCTTAGAGGTGTCCCTTCTATGATTCACTCTATGCATCCTTTCTTTGATTGTTGTCTATCTCTAAACTCTAAGAAGTGTGTGGCTTCTAGTTATCAAAAATTAGCTCACACTTATCAAACTAGTGGAATTAAAAAAAGCATTGATATTCCTACATCTCTTATATCTTCTCAACCTATCACTCTTATACTCCTAAAACATCCTCTCAATCACTAGTATTATGTGATCATATTGAGCAACTCCATGTTACTCCCACTAAGATCTCTCTCTAGGATCTTCTTCAAACTTCTCCCCTTTATCAAGATATGCTTTAGGAGGCTCTACAAAAGCTCCTTATGCCATCTTCCACTAGACCCATTGATGCAAATTCTTTATTGGATTGTATATGCTCTGGTGTGCCAGATATTACATTCCATAAGCATGAAATTCCATCCATCGAAGTACAAGATCAAGATGATCCATTAATGATAGTTCCTTTAGTAAATAGAATTGGTATTAGATGAAATATCATTAATATTGGTTCATAAGTAATTTTATTTGTAGTACTAATATTTTTCCTAAAATTAAAATGGATCCAAGTTTTCTTGAAACTTCTCTATTAATTCATAGATTCGATAATGTTGGTCGAAAATATCTAGGTATGATAATACTACCTTTTCATCTTGGAGATGTTACTTTACCTACTCTAGTACATGTTATACCAAGCACTTTGCAATATAATATTCTTCTAGGTAGACCCTAGATTCATGCCATGGGTGCAATCCCATCTACATTGCATAAATATATCAAATTTATTCATAATAATCAAGTAGTTATGATCAAGAATGATCCTACATTATTATTACAAGGCTAAGGCTAATCAATCTTCAAGTTGTACTACTTTTAAAAACTCAATTCCTTCATCATCATCAAGTATTGATGCACTACTATGATTCCCTAATATTTATTTTGGTTCTAACTTTCCTCCTCCTTGATCAAATTCATGTCTCAGTAATGATCAAGGTCCTTTGGATGAAACCAACTCTATACACCTTGACATTCCAAAGATTTCATTTGCACCTTCTATCAAGGATGATCATTCTTCTATGTTGCAAGATAGTGTGAATTTTGTCAACTATGCCAAAAATATTGATCCTCCCCCATTTGAGGAGCTTCAATCACACTATGGTCTAGGATTCAATATTCTTTCTAGGCATGAGTATAAAGGAAAGGGTCTTAGACTCATGGAAAAAGGAGTTAAGGTCCCTTTGGAAATGAATCCCCACTCTTCCATGATGGGTTTAGGTTACAAAGCTTCTCCTTTTTCTTCATCCACTCTTCCATCACCCAACATCTCTATGGCTTCTTATTGTGAGCAATCAAACCTTCCTTCACATGAGAAAGGGTTTCTTCCTACTCCTCATTCTTTATCTTAACAAGAGCATATCTTAATGTGGCTTCTAAAATTACACTTGATTACTCTTCCCGCTCCAACACACAAGAGGCTTCATGATATGAATGATGAAGAAAGACACTCTTTTTGTACATATATTCAAGTTCTCGAGCATTTCATTAATAAATTTAAGGCCTTGAAAGACAAAATACAAGAGCTTCATGAATCAGGTGTCATCAATCATTCATCTATTGATGGGTCTACTTCTTCTTCTATACATGAAAAGTGATATCAAGGTTTACCTCTATCCCATCTTTTCTGCATATCTTTGTTAAGATCTTATCTTATCTTATATGCCTTTGTGGGCGTCAATCTACTTTCTTATCTTATCTTATCTTATCTAGCTTTGTGGGGGCCAATATAATATCTTATCAAATATTTCCCTATGATACACCTATCTAGCTTAACAATATGCATATTGGCATGATCTTAATCCACCCTATTACACACCTATCTAGCTCAATGCTATGCATGTCAGTGTAATGAAACTAAAGTCACCCTATCACATGCTTATCTATCTCAATGTTGTGCATGTCAGTGCACCATCAAAGTCTCCCTAGCACATGCCTATATAGTATTTAATATGCATGTTGGAGCATAATCAAAATTGCCTTATCATATGGCTACCTAACATAACAAAATTTTCTACACATACTAACATAATCTCCTTGATAGTGGCCATCTTCCCTAGCGAAGTTTGTTACATTGAGTGTCTTTTTCAGTGGTTGTTTTCCTCCATAGCAGGGTTGGTGCTACTAATCATGATCATATGCATGACCCCTAGTGACAAAGAAAGCTAGTGTATTAGTCATGTGTTGTCTCTTTGAAATTGGTTGCTTCCTTGTCTATTAGGTGCATTCTTCCTAGAAGAAATCAATCATAACTTCTTCTCTCCTTGTTTAGAATTCATCCATGTTTTGTTTGTGTATTTGGGGATGATGCATTGTATTGAGACAACCTTTCTCATCAAGTTCTCTTTAACATTGCTAACCCAAAGCCTTTATTTTTATTGGTGTGTTATCTTTGTGACTTTTATGTTCTAACCTTGTTGTCTTGTGCAACTTTTTCTATCTAATGCATTTGTCTTGTAGGTCTTCACCCTAGGGGCATACTGTTGTGGCTCAAAGAGTTATACTATTTCTCTATAGTATCCTTTTGGTATCACGATGTTATTTTGTTTCACTATATTTCCTTTAGCATGCATATTCATTTAGATTCATAATTCTACTAAAGTGGGGAAAAAATATAGAGTCAAAAATTGTATACCCCAGTTTGCAATTTAGGCCACACTTTGTGACCACTTTTAGTATCCATTCCCCTAGTATTTGTGTAGGTCCATTTGAACCCTTGCATTATCATTTTCCTTCTTAGGATTCTTGGAGTCCTTGTCAACAACCATCTTCTAGCACTAGATTCACATTAACCATGTGTTGTCATTGCCACATATAATTTTTTAGCGTGAGTCGTATGGACTCTAGCATGTCACATGGACATACACACTTTGCACATTCATCCACCAACATCCTAAAATTTAAATATTTGTCTTGTGCATACTTTCCACTTTTCACTTGCTTTTGTTGGTGGAATGACCTGGAATCTTTTATAACAACGTGTAAGCCTCTTTTTCCCTCCTCTTCTCGCCTTTAAATCCAAGCTTTCACCTCCATTCAAGATCTCTAGAATTTCTCTCTCTCAAATTAATGGTCTCTAAGTTTTCTTTGTCTCTCATATCTCACTTAAAACATTGAGATCCTCTTGCTCTCTCATTTTTCTAGAATAATCTACTATTAGCTACAACTCTCTTTACAAAAATATCTCTAGCTCTTTTGGCTTCCTCAAGCCTATTCAGTAATATCTAGATTCCACTTATCTTGTTCCTTTGAGCATCTTGAGATTATCACATCCCTTTTCTATCAATTATCTCAAGTAATTAGTGGTTTTCTCCACTATTGGGTTTTTTTTTCTATTTGCATATCTCATGTAATAGGGGTTCTCCTCTATCTAGCAAGGTTTTTTTAATTACATTATCATTTATCTATTTGTCTTTTCAATCTATCTATATATATGGTTGTTGTGGAGGTGGAAACACCAAAGCAAGGATTTTACTGAGGCAAGTCTCCAAATATCTCCAAACATTTTTCCTATCTTGCTTGTGTACAAGTTTTTTGGAAGTGTTTAACCACACAGAGGTTCGATTTTATTTAGTCCATTTAATTTCTATTTATCTTGGTTTCATAGTATTTTCTATTATAATTTTAACTCTATACTTTGTAGGTTATTCAAAGTACAAACCTAAGTTTTTGCCACATTTTGAGTCTTTTTTTTGTTTTGTTTTGTACAGGACTATAGTGCATCATGCAACATAATATTTCATAACTACATAAAACTGTTGGCTTCCAAACTAAATAATTCTTCACATGTGTGACCTCCAACTATGCTATCTCATCCAAGTCACCTCCAAAATATCATAAACCTCTATTCAACTTTGCATGTCTAGATTATATCTTGATTAGGAGATATAATCCAGCTATCACAAACCGCTTCTCAGGAACATTATCGGAATATAGTTTCCACTAAATTACACATAACTATCATGAATAATAGAATTTCCATACGCGCTCTTAACCATAATCTTAGGACACAATACAGAACAAGTCCTCAACGAAGCATAGCTTGATCTGCAATTCTCCACATGCGCTAATATAAACATTGTCTGCTTCTCTATTAATGTCCAATAGATCAAGGTGTTGACATCAATGACAACACAGTCATGAATGCAACATACAACTACTATAGAACTACTTGAATACTCCCCCATAGGACATATTCAACATTAATTCCTAACAATCTCCCCCATTGGCATTGATGGAAACATAGATGAAAAAACATCCAAGTTCCATGAATACCAAGTGCAATATTGTTGCTCTACATTAAATTTTCAAGTCCTCTTCATCAATCAAATATTCAATCATCAGATGTATCCTTCTCCTCAGTGCTTTACATTTTCAAATCCTCTTCATCAATCAAATCACTCAACATATGTTTTTCATGTATATTAACAGATGTTTTTTTATGTATCCTTCTCCCCCATTGACATCAATGACAAAGAAAGCATCGATATGTCAATCTTATACAAGCTTGAATGTCAAAAGACACTATTCAGAAAACACTTCCGCAAGATTCCTTCATGAATCAACTCAAAAACATGCATACTCCCCCATAGAGGAAGTATCAACATACAATCCAGAAAAATAGTGCTCTTATACCACTGGACTGATTTAACTCTCTGCATCACTACTCAAAAGTAGGTTGGGGCATAACCCCAACCATACCTCTCAAATAATCAAATCTATCTTTAGGTAATGGCTTTGCAAATATATCTACAATCTGCTCTTTTGTACTGATATACTCAAGTCTGACTTCTTTTTCTGCAACTTTTTCTCTTACAACATGATACTTGATTTCTATATGCTTTATTTAGAATGCAACACAGGGTTCTTAGACATACTTACTATACTGGTGTTATCACAGTGTATGATAATAGGCTCATTGAACTTTATTCCAATATCCTTCAACATTTGTTTCATCTATATTATCTTATTACAATTATTTGTTAATGCTACATATTCTGCTTTTGCTATGCTCTGTGAAATAAAATTTTGTTTCTTGCTTAGCCAAAAAACCAATCTTCCTCTGATAAAAAATGCTCTGCCACTCGTACTCTTTTTTTCATCAACACTACCTCCCCAATCTACATCTGTAACAATACAATATGATTTATCATACCATAACCCATAGTCAATTGTGCCTTTCAGATATCTAAATACTCTTTCTACTGTTGCATAATGTGACTCTTTAGGATCAGCTTGAAATATTGCAACAATTCCAACTGCATGTGATATATCAGTTCTTGTATGATTAAAATACTGCAATCCTCCAATCATGCATTTGTATTTCTTTTTCTCAATTGTAGGAGTTTCATCTATGCTAGATAACTTATGGTCGGTTACCATAGATGTACCAACAGGTTTACAATTTTCCATTCCAAATCTCTTCAACAAGTCATTCACATATTTTGTTTGAGATAAGAAAATACCATCAATGTTTTGTGCTATTTGTAATCCTAAAAAATATTTCATTTCATCAATCATGCTCATCTCAAATTTTGTCTTCATTTCATCATCAAATTTATCACTAGCTTCATCTTCTCCTCCAAAGATAATATCATCAAAAAATATAACTACAATCAATAAACCATTCTTAATCTCTTTTAGATACAAATTACTATCTGCAGTGCCTTTAGTAAATCCCAATTTTATCAAATATTTATCCAATCTTGCATACCAAGTTCTAGGTGCTTGCTTTAATCCATATAGAGATTTATTCATTTTACATACCCTGTCTCCTTCTTGAGTTAAAGGAAAACCTTCAGGCTGCTCAATGTAGACTTCTTCTTCCAATTCTCCATTCATAAATGTTGATTTCACATCCATCTGATACACTTTGAATTTCTTCTAAGTTACATAAGCCAAAAACATTCTTACTTCTTCAATTCTTGTAAAAGGTGCAAAAGTTTCTTCATAATCAATTCCTTCTTGTTGTGAGTATCCTTTACATACTAGTCTTACTTTGTTCCTTACAACTTCACCTTGTTCATTCATCTTATTTCTGAATACCCATTTAGTTCCCATAGCATTTTTATCTTTAGGTCTAGGACCAATTCCCAAGTCTTGTTCTTCTCAATCTGATCTAGTTCTTCCTTCATTGCTTGAATCTAATTATCATCTTTACAGGCTTCCTCAGTAGTTTTAGGTTCAATTTGAGAAATTAAACATAGTTCTTCTTGTACCTTATTTCTTTTCATGACTCCTCCTTCTATGCTCCCAATAATCTGATTAGTAGGATGATTCCTCATCAAATTCTTGTTAGGTGTCATTGTCTCAGTTCTTACTTCAACTCTATGTTTTGATCTCGGTTCTTCTCTTATTTCCTCAATACCATTCTGCAAATCACTGTTAGTTTCATAAAACAATTCAACATTTTCTTGATCACTTCTAGGATGAACTTCTTCATCTGATTCATAATCAAGTATTCTTTCCTAAATTTTTAATTTCTCATCTACTTTAACATTTGAGCTCTCAACAATAGTCTTAGTTCTTTTATCGAAACATCTATAAGCTTTTCTTTTCAATGAATTACCAAGAAATATACCTTCATCACTTTTGGGATCAAACTTACCAATGCCATCATCTCTCTTAATATAACATTTGCTTCCAAAAATTCTACAATACTTAACTGATGGTGCATGTCCAAACCATAATTCATAAGGTGTCTTGTGTGTCTGTGTTCTGATTTGCACTTAGTTCATTGTATATACTATTGTATTCACTACTTCTCTCTAGAATGTTTTCGCCAAATCATTTTCAAATAATATACCTCTTGCTACCTTAGTTACTAATCTGTTCCTTCTTTCTGCAATACCATTCTATTCAAGTGTTCTAGGGGCTGAAAACTGTCTCTTAATACCATTCACTTCACAAAAAGTATTAAATTCCTTAGAAGTAAATTCTCTACCTCTATCAGACCTCAAACATTTAATCTTCATTCCAGATTCATTATCAACTTTATTCTTAATCAATATAAACTTATCAAATGCTTCAGATTTTTCTTTAAGAAATGTTATCCACATCATTCTAGTAAAGTCATCAACAAAAAACATAAAATACCTTTCACCATTGAATCCTCTAGTCCTTGTGGGACCACTCAGATTTGTATGAATAATTTCCAATTTTGATGTTGTGGCGAACTTCTTACTGGGAAAAGAACTTCTTTTCTACTTAGCGATAACACATTCTTTGCATATCATGTTAGTAGGTTTCATAATCTTAGGCAAATATCTCACCACAAGTGTAGTACTTTCACAATGTTATCAAAATTTATGTGACATAATCTTTTGTGCCATAACCAACTGTCATCAATTTTAGTAATCAAACATGTCTTCTCAGTAGGATTCAATTGAAATACATTACCTCTAGTTCTTGATCCAATTCCAATCATGTTTCCATTCTTATCTTTGATCACACAAGTCTTCTCATTAAACCAAACTTGATATCCCTTGTCAACTAATTGTCCAACCTTAAAAGATTATGTTTCAATCCATCCACAAAGTAAACATCATCAGTGTTAGTCTTTCCATCAAGAGTAATAGATCCTATTCCCTTTATCAAGCAAGGTACATTGTTTCCAACTCTAACAATTCCTCCATCATAGTTGTTAAAATTTATAAATTTCTCCATATCTCCAATCATATGATGTGAACAACCATTGTCTATAATCCAATCAATTTTCTTTTCTACTTGAGAAACTAAAGGTTTTTCTTCTTTAACTTCAGTTTCAGAGTTTTCTTCTTTTATTGCTACAAATCCTATGTCATCACTTTGATTATCACTTTCACTTAATATTTTCTCAATGCTAACCTCAAATTCCTCATCATTAGCATAATAACATTCTTTAGATCTTCTAGGTTTAAAATTCTTCTTTTATTTATTCACTCTCTTAGGGCATTTAGATGCAAAATGACCATATTCTTGACATGTCCAACATTTAAAATTTTCATACCTTCAGGTTCTCTTTTCACAAGCAAGGAAATTCCTTCCTCAATCTTTTTATCTTCTTCAGTCTTAGATCTATTGCAACTGACATAATCTCCACTAACACTTGTACTTCTTGACAAAGTAGGGTGAACACTAAGTGCATTGAATGTTGTTTCAATTCTAGGCAAGTCTCCAGACTGTCTTAAGCCTATCTCTGCTGCCTCTAATCTTACAAGAAGAGTTTCTCTAGTAAACTTCTTAGTACAAGGTATAACTTGTTCAATCATCTGTGTTGTCTACTTAAACATAGGGGTCAGTGTCTTTAATATTTTCCATATGAGTTCATCTTTAGTTTTGTTTCCTTTACAGGCTTTGATACCTGCAACAATCTCTGATATCCTACCAATATAACTTCTAACAGATTCATCTTCCATCATTCTTGCATCTTCAAATAAACATATCCAATTATGTAATCTAACTCTCTTAGCATGTACATCACCTTCAAAAGTAGATTAAAGCTAACCAAATTTCATGAGATGTCCTTAGAATTTTTACTTGACTATATTCATTTTCTAGAAGAGCTGACAAAAAGTGCTCCTCTGGAAAGTATGTTACACATAAATAGATCTCTTTCCTTATCAATGCAATCTTCAAGTTTTTCTTCTTTAATGATATTCTTGTCATTCTTTGTAATCAACCAATATCCTAGTCCTAAACATAGCAGATGTGTCTTCATCTTTTCTTTCTAGCTATCATAGTTAACTCCATCAAAATTAGGACTTTCTTTCCTGAAATGACTCGCCATAGATCTACTTAAGTTGTTAAACTTTTCCTTCAAGGACCTGCTGCTCTAATACCAATTGTTAGAAATTAAAGTCCACCAAGATAATTGAGAGGGGGTGATCACTTCCTATAAAAGCTTAGAAATTAGGTATAATTTTGAACTCAGGGATTGCACATCCAATTGAGAAGCTTATCCTCTTTATAGAAATTCATTTAGTAAGTCAAACCAGAGACTTATCATTTGAAATAGGCCAGCAAAGTATATGCACCAAGTATCATTCAACCACACATTATCATTGCTACAGGAAGGAAATGTTGAAGGAAAACTATACTATGATTGTAGGAAATGAATGCTAAAGTAATTCTTAAGCTAAAGTTTGTAGAAAAGTAAGTGTTGGAATAGAAACTACAAAAGTATAACTATTAATAAGATATGCAGATTCTTACAAACAATGTGTTGGAGATTTGCCAGCAAGCCAGTGCTGACTGTATGTTTGTCATTGATGAAAAAATATGGTAAGTAGCATGTGTGGAAGACTTATGCAGTAAGATTTCAATATATGTGGCATGGACATGTTATCATCATGATATCATGGGTGTAGAGGTTAACTATTAGTATAGACAGTTATATAGCAGCTTGTGTCAGCAGTGTTCCTGACAGAGTTACAGACGGTGTTCTATGAATGGTTATTCGTATAGTTATCATGGATCCTTGCACATTTGGATATGTGATGGAGACATGTTAGTGATGTTACATTCATGGACACAGAGTCTGTTGATTAGTAGAAGTGAAGTTATGCAATCGCTATTCACCAGTAGTAGTTTCCTATGTTTGTTTAGAAGAGCCGACGGAGATTATATTGGTTTAGGAGTTTTGCCCATCATTTCAATATGTACCCTTGTATTTGAGCTTGGAGAAGAGTTATTAATGTTTGGTTAAGAGTGCATGATGTAATTCTGCTTGAGGAGAAAGATCTAGTTGTTTTGGTAGAGCCGACAGTGTGTAGCGTGCGTCTACAATTATCTTATTAGACAGGTCCCACAATGTGTTGCGTGCTTAGTAGGGCTGACTGAATTATTATTGGAGTTTTTTATGGCTTCTCTAATATGATTTCAAGGATTTTCTAACATGCCAACTTGATTATATCATTTATAAGAAACATATTTATAGGCAGTCATTTGTGATTGCTAGAGTGTAGTTCATAGTTTGTGAAGAGCAGAGAAGAGTGTGCGAAGTGTTGAGCCATCAGAAGAAGGTCTATGTGACCAAGTAAAGTATTTTTACTATACATTGGAACTAATCTAGACAATAGGTCAAAGTGTAGTTCACCAAGATCCAGATATAGTGTGTATCTATTATTCAGAAGGTTGTAGCCTTCGCCCATTTGAGCAGTGTGCTCTCAGACAGTGCACCCTCACCCCTAACAGGGTTAATTGTAAAAGACTCCTAATAGGGTCCGAACCTTGACAAGGTCTACTATACTAAATATATTGTAAAGAAACTCCTAACAGGGTTAAGGATCTTCTAACAAGGATCATAATACACTAGTGAAAAATATTAGTGGGTGTCAATTCCCACTAGGGTTTTTACCTATTTGGGTTTCCCCGTAACCAAAATATTGGTGTTGTGTTGAAGTTTTCTTTCATTGTGTTTATGCTTTATGTTTAAGTATACTTAATTGGACAAAGAATTGAAACTTTTAGATAACTGATTCACCCCCCTCCCCCCCCCCTCTCAGTTATCTCTTGGGACTATTCCTAACAATTGGTATCAGAGCCAAGTGCCTCAGAGAGAAAGTTTAACAACTTGAGGTTGATCAGATGGCATTATTTAGAAAAGAAACTCCTAAGTTTGATGGAGAGAATTATCTTGATTGGAAGAACAAGATGGTGACACATTTTCAATGCATTGCTTTTGAAGTTTTTGATGTAACTATCAAAGAGTCAAGATCCCTACTTTAGAAGACCTTGAAAAGGATGATGCTACTGAAAAGAAAAAGGAATTGTTTCATCAGAATGCAATAGCCAAATAAGCCCTTATTAGCGCCCTATCTAATAGTGAGTTTTCAGAAATAAAGAAAATAGATATAGCCCACAAAATATGGAAGTACCTAGAAGACATATTTGAAGGAGACAAACAAGCAAAGGATGCATGTAGAAAAACATGGAAGAAAAGATACAATGAATTAGAGATGCTACTTGAAGAAAAAATTAGAGCTTACAATCAAATGATCAATGAAGCAGTTGCTGGAATCAGGAACAATGGTGGAGAGATCTCATAGGAAGATATTATGGACAAATTGATGACTGCTCTCACTCCAGAATATGAAAACAAGATCAACATCCTTGATGAGACCATGCAGCTTACATCAAATTTCAAGAGAGAGACCTTGATCAACATAATCTTAGCCTTTGAGATTTCAAGATTGAAGACATAACCTAAAAGTGAGATAGCCTTCAAAGCAACAATCCATGGTAAGAAATTTGTAAACACTTCTGGTAATTTTGATGATGATGATGAAGAGAAAAAACTAGATGATTTAATTTCTATGATTGCCAAAAGAGAAAAGAAAGGAAAAGGAAAATATGAAGGTCAATTTCCATTTAAATGCTTTTCATGTAATAAGATTGGTCACTTTGCATCCAAGTGTCCTACAAGAGCTAGAAATTTAAAAAATGACAATAAGCCCAAATACTCCAAGGAATGTTACTATGTTGGAGATGGAGTTTCAGATGATGAATTAGCTGAAGAAGAAATTGGATTCATTTCCATTATAGAGAAAATGAATAATAAGACAGACCATGAAGATGAGAAAGAGGAACAAGAGCGAGCATTGATTTCACAAGCTGATATAAGGACAAACTGGATTATAGATAGTGGTTGTTCACATCACATGATAGGTGATAAAGATAGATTTGTTCATCTGGACAAATACAATGGTGACATGGTTAGATTTGGAGATAACACTCCTAAAACCATCATTGGTAGAGGAGCCATCAGCTTGGATGGAAAGAATAGTAATGATGATGTTCTTTATGTTGATGGTTTGAAACATAACCTACTAAGTGTTGGGCAGTTACTTGGCAAAGGTTACAGATTGGAATTCAATGAAAACAAGTGCATCATTAACAACAAAGAAGGAGAAATAATTGCATTAGGATCAAAGACTAAAGGTAATGTTTTTCAACTTAATCCAAAAGCAAGTTGTTTTGTTGCTAAAGTAGATGACAGTTGGTTGTGGCATAAAAGACTATGTCATATCAATTTTGATAACATAGTAAAGATAAGCAATGTAAAGGCAGTAAGAGATCTACCTAGCATAACAAAGCCAGTTGATACTATATGCAGGGAATGTGTGATGGGAAAGCATGTGAGAAACTCATTTAGGAGCAAGCACAATTCAATAGAGAACAAGTTGGATCTAATTCATACAGACCTATGTGGTCCAACTCAAACAAGATTATACTATGGTGAAAGGTATTTCACTTTGTTTGTTGATGACTATACTAGAATGATGTGGGTTGCATTCTTGGAAGACAAGTGAGAAGCATTTGAGAAGTTCAAAATATTCAAAGCTAAGGTTGAGAATGAATCTGGACTAAAGATAAAATGTTTGAGATTGGATAGAGGAGGAGAATTCACCTTTGATAGATTCTATGAGTACTGCGGAGAACATAGCATCAAGAGGTAGTTGAGTGCACTTAGAACCCCTCAGCAGAATGGAATTGCAGAGAGAAGGAATAGGATCATCCTTGATACATCGTGCACCATCATGATTGAAGGAAAAGTTGCACACACCTATTGGAGAGATGCAGTCAATACAACAGTCTATACCATCAATAGAATTCAATTGAGGCCTGGCACAAACAAAACACCATATGAGATATGGTTTGGTAATATTCCCACAGTAAAATACTTCAGAATCTTTGGAAGCAAGTGCTACATCAAGAGAGATAAAGCAATAGGCAAGTTTGATGCAAGAAGCGATGAATGTATTTTCTTTGGTTACTCTACTAAAAGTAAAGCTTATAGATGTTTCAATTTAAGATTGAAAAAGATCATTGAAAGTGCTCATGTTAAGATTGATGAAAATTTTATGGTTCAAGAAAGATATCATGATTACTTACCCATGATTGAAGAATAATCCAGACCCTCCACTAGTGAGACAGTTATTGAAGAAATGTTTGACAATATTGATGTGTTATTCAATGACCCTAAGACAAGTGAAGAAGAAAATCCTAAGGAAGATAAGACAGTATCACCCAAAGCTCCAAAGTTTACATCTAGATATCATTCTAAGGATGACATCATTGGAGATTAGAGTGGAAAAGTCACAACAAGATCAAAAGCAAAGAGTTCTGCAAGCAATGAGGTGGTATGTTTACTATCTCAAATTGAACCCTTAAGTGTTGAAGATGCATGCAATGATTTAGATTGGCATGATGCTATGAAAGAAGAACTAGATCAAATTATCAAAAATGATACTTGGGAACTGGTCCCAGATCTAGTGATAAGAATGTGATTGGAACAAAATAGATATTTAGAAACAAGATGAATGAAGATGGCATAGTAGTAAGAAACAAGACAAGATTAGTGTGTAAGGGATATGCACAAAGAGAAGGCATTGAATATTTAGACACTTTTGCACCAATGAGAAGATTAGAAGCTATTAATTTGTTTCTAGCTTATGCAACATTCAAAAACTTCAAAGTTTATCAGATGGATGTTAAGTCAGCATTCCTGAATGGTGAATTAAAAGAAGTATATATTGAGTAGCCAGAAGGATTTATCCTATCAGATAGACCTGATATGTTATGTAGATTGAAGAAAGCCCTCTATGGACTTAAGCAAGCCCCTAGAGCTTGGTATGGGAGACTTGATGGATATCTAACAAATATTGGATTCAAGAAAGGAGTAGCAGATTGTAACCTATTCATAAGAAAGACATCTAAAGGACTACTACTTGTAGCTATATTTGTTGATGACATTATCTTTGGAGGTAATGATAAAATTAGTGTTGAATTTGCTAAAGAGATGTAGAGTGAATTTGAGATGAGCATGATTGGACCTATCAAGTACTTTTTGGGATTGAATGTGCAACAGATAGAGAAAGGTATTTTAATTAATCAGTCCAAGTATGTGAAAGAGATATTGAAGAAAATCAAGATGGATGATTGCAAGCCACTAGGGACACCTATGATAACTGGATGCAAGCTTACAAAGGAAGACTCACCAGTAGTAGATATAACATTGTAAAAGTCTATGATTGGAAAAATTATTTATCTTACTCAGACCAGACTAGATATTTTCAATGCAGTTGGCATAGTTGGAAGATTTGCAGCAGAGCCTAAACAAAGTCATCTCATGGTAGTAAAAAGAATATTCAGATACTTACAAGGCACTATAAACTATGGTCTATGGTATCCTAATTTAGAAAATGTTGAGCTTCATGTATATACTGATGCAGATTGGGTAAGCTGCATTGATGATAGAAAAAGTACATTAGGAGGAGTAGTGTTTCTTAGTGATAGAATTGTCACTTGGACAAGAAAGAAGCAGAATTGTATCTCTCAGTCAACAGCAGAAGCGGAGTATGTTGCAACAGCCCTAAATTGTTCTACAATTGTTTGGATCAAGTAGATGATAAAGTATTTTGGAATTCAGATTGATTATCCTATTGTTATTCATTGTGATAACACTAGCACTATCAACATGTCAAAGAACCCTGTGATACATGTAAAGACAAAACACATTGAGATCAAGTATCACTTCCTAAGAGAGAAAGTGGTAGAGAAAGAAGTCAAGGTGGACTATGTGAGTAATAAAGATTAGTTAGCAGACATATTCACAAAGCCCTTGCCAAAGGATACTTTTGAGTATCTTAGGGAGAAGTTGGGAGTAATTCCCTTGCCTTATTCAGCTTAGAAGAAAGAAGAAAAAACATCTGTCCTTAGGGACTAATGGATGGTTGACTACTCTACTTCTAGAGTAGTACCGGTGCTTAAATTGATTGGCACCCTTTTCCATTGATGTCAAAGGGGGAGTAATATATAGTCATGAAAAATAGAAGTAAAAGGAGGAATAATATACTAAGGGGGAGTAGTATTCAGTTATGGCATCAACTCAGTTGAGGAAATGGAGAATGTTGAAGAATATTGCAGCAGATGGAGGATTCATCTTTGGGGGAGTTTTGAAGAGGAAATGAAGAATGTTATAAAAGAATTGTTCATTTGGATTGGTGGAGTTTTTCATTCCATATGTTTCCATCAATGCCAAAGGGGGAGATTGTTGGAGATTTGCCAACAAGCCAGTGCTGACTATATGTTTGTCATTGATGAAAACATATGGTAAGTAGCATGTGTGGAAGAATTATGTAGTAAGCCTTCAGTATATGTGGCATGGACATGTTATCAACATGATATCATGGGCCCAGAGGTTAACTATTAGTACAAATAGATATATAGCATATTGTGTTAGCAGTGTTCCTGACAGAGTTACAAACAGTGTTCTGTGAATGGTTGTCTGTACAGTTATCATGGAGCCTTGCACATTTGGATATGTGATGGAGACATGTTAGTGATGTTACATTCATGGACACAGAGTCTGATGATCAGTAGAAGTGAAGTTATGTAGTCGCTATTCACCAGTAGCAGTTTCATGTGTTTGTTCAGAAGAGCCGATAGAAATTATATTGGTTCAGGAGTTGCACCTATCATTTCAGTATGCACCCTTGGATTTGAGCTTGGAGAAGAGTTAGTAATGTTTGGTTAAGAGTACATGATGTAATTTATCTTGAGGAGAAACATCCAGTTGTTTTGGTAGAGCCGACAGTGTGTAGCGTGCGTCTACAATTATCTTATTGGACAGGTCCCAGAATGTGTTGCGTGCTTAGTAGAGATGACTAAATTATTATTGGAGTTTGTTATGGATTCTCTAATATGATTTAAAGGTGGTTCTAATAGGCTGACTTGATTATATCATTTAGAAGAAAGATATTTATAGGCAGTCATTTGTGATTGCTAGAGTGTAGTTCATAGTTTGTGAAGAGCAGAGAAGAGTGTGCGAAGTGTTGAGCCATCAGAAGAAGGTCTATGTGACCAAGTAAAGTATTTGTGCTATACATTGGTACTGATCTAGACAACAGGTCAAAGTGCAGTTCACCAAGATCCAAATATAGTGTGTATCTATTATTCAGAAGGTTGTAGCCTTCACCCATTTGAGCAGTGTGCTCTCAGACAGTGCATCCTCGCCCCTAACAGGGTTAATTATAAAAGACTCCTAACAGGGTCCAACCCTTGACCAGGTCTACTATACTAAATATATTGTAAAGCAACTCCTAACAGGGTTAAGGATCTTCTAACAAGGATCATAATACACTAGTGCAAAATATTAGTGGGTGTGAATTCCCACTGGGATTTTTACCTATTTGGGTTTCCCCGTAACCAAAATATTGGTGTTGTGTTGAAGTTTTCTTTTATTGTGTTTATGCTTTATGTTTAAGTATACTTAATTGGACAAAGAATTGAAACTTGTAGGTAACTGATTCACCCCCCCCGCCCCCTCTTAGTTATCTCATGGGACTATTCCTAACACTATGCCATGATAATTCTATTGTTCTACGACTTTGGCTGCAGGAAGCGTTAGCCAATTTGTAGCTTTGGCTACAGGAGCAGTTCGACACTTGGCTCTTAAAATAGCAAAAATGCAGGAAATGATTCTAGCTAATATGAATCTATCTTACTGTGGATTTCTCACCAAGTGGGCCCCCTTGGATGAGTATCCTAAATCACAATTATACTCAACTAAATATCAACACTTCATTTTATTGATTGAATATCCAAGTACATAATTCTCATAACAAAGTGAAACTATTTGAAAACTATTTCTATAATCTTGACAATGCCCTCTCTATTGTGCTCATGCAGGAGAAGGGCTTTATTTAAAGGAAAAAATCCTAACTACTTTCTAACCACGTCGTAGAAATAGGTGGATCTTTATTACAACATTAATGACTAGAAAGAGGGAAAAGCTTTAAAGACTAAATAGATTGAACCCGAAGCAGAGGAGAGAATTACCGTGATGGAAAATCCAACTCCCACTCACGCCTAGATCCTCTTGGAGAAAGTAACACACCGCCTAACTCATCACTGAAACTACCACCTTATTCCTTCAACTAGCACTACATTGAATGTTCTTCCATTGAAAGCTACAGGGAGATTGTGCGGAACACTCCATGGATGAATGCACCAGACTTGGTCAAAACAACATTTTCTATTCCAATGCACTGTGCCTTTAAAGGTTAGGATAAGATATTTATGATAGTAATTACTAGAACACGCATAATAAATCTCATTCAAACATCTACTCTACTTATTTGAAACACAACAATATCTTTCAGAACCAAGAAATATAGCATTTTATCCAAGAAAAGTATATTAAGTATGTTTAAATCATTTTAAATGTCTTTTGGCAACATTCCATATAGTAGCAAAAAAGCATAAGAGTCTTGTGGCAAATGTATCAAAATGCAGCAAAAAGTTATAGCAAATATTATCCTAAGGCACTCTAAAGTATGGCATTAATGTGCCTCATCATTTCTACCCCCTACGAAGACTAGTGCTTGTCCTCAGGAAATGAAGAGTTTTTAATCCTTGCTAGCACTCTGAAGTCACCTTCCTATGTTTTGCCAAGTCATTTGGCTGCGCACCTTCCAGTAGAATCCATTCATCCTGTCCACCCTGACACATCGGCTTAGTTATGCATCCTCATCCAGCTAATCATCGACACAGCTATACAATGGCCACAAGAGAACAGGAGGTTGGAATGTGAGAGGCATCCAGTGCTCAGGTCTTGGTTGCCGGCTCATTTCTATGTACTAGTGAACTCTCTGCATGGCAGCCTTGAAATTTATGATGTTGTGGGGCTCTGCCTTTTTTAGAGACATAGGAAACCTGGCCCACCTCTGTTGTAACCCATCTATGGCCTTGTTTCCATCATCTAGAGATAGTCTCTCAACTTCTGCATGTACCTATTCCCGGTTTGCTAGAATTCTTCTTTTGTGGGTGGAATCATTAAAACCGTAGGCTATGTTTAGCTAGTCACAATAAAGGCATCTAGGTGTTTTACTTTCAGGGCATAATGGAAGTGAAATATTCCGCTTAAATGCCCTATGCCTGGTTAATTGTTCTCCATAGTAAATTTCATTGTTGACCCAGGAGAGTAGTGCAGACAAATGTATGTGGCCTAGAAAAAACAAGGGATTCCATTCTGTGTTTGAGGGAACAACATAGTGACACAGGTACAATTCATAGAGAATATTTTTTATGAAGTCAGGTGACACTTCGTATGCAGCCATAAAGGACTTAGGGGTGTCTATGTCAGGATTCAAATCTTTGACAATTCTCATAAACTGAAACAGTAAAAATGGCTCCCTTAAGCACAAAGCATACACCCTTGGTGGAGGTCGACACTATATGACCTTTGGAACTAACTTAACAAATGAATCTATCTTTCCCTTTAGGAGTGTAATTTCTTATTTATGTTGACCTATTTCCCTTTTTAATTTGTCCCTCTCTATGGCCCACATTGCCCTTTCATACTGAATTTGCTGAAAATAATCCAAGGACAAGAAATATATGGTTACCTGATTTTGACTTTTTTGTGGAACTGAATGCTCTGATTCTGTCTCATGTTCCTTTTGGTGAACTGGTGTTGACGCTACCGATATGTTATTTATTTGTGTATTGCCCAGATGAGAAGAGGAAACTTCAGAATTAGTCATTTTCGTTGTTTCTTTTGGTACCGTGGCTGCAGGTTCCTTCATCATAACATCTTCTTCCATGGCTGGATTTTCTTCCTATGGGTCTAGATTCATAGGTTCCTCATTCAAAACTTCCGGACTTGAGTCAACCATTTTAGGTGAGTTCTTTTTATTTTTCTTTGAATTCAAATAGACATTGCGTCGTATTGGGTGCTCTTCTGACATTGCTGAACGCTTCTACGGGGTGGATTTTACCGAGGTAGACGTGGCCGTAGGATGAATAGGGCTACCACCTATTTCATAACCAGACATTTTCTCTTTCCCTTTTTCATTTTTCTTGGCTCCCTGTGGACTATGAGTTTCTTCAGAACCCCCAATGTTTTCTTCCCCCAAATTATGATTTTGAGCTTCTTTTGTTACGTCTTCTTGATGTAAAGGAGGGTTTTCCTGAGCTCTTTCTAGACTAACTTTAGTAGTAGGATTTTCTTTTGCTTCATGATGCTTGGGATTTGGCCCTATGGGTTTTGGTCTTTCCCTATTTAGTTGAACATGAGGGGCAGCGAGAAATTCATCCCAATTCATAGGAGAATTATCATGGAGGGCCTTTTCTACCAGTAATTTGATCAGCCCATGATGGGTAACAACATTTTGCCTACCCTTCCTTACTTCCTTAGAGCTCAAATTTAATAGGGAATATAGAACATTAGGAACATTAATTAACCACCCATGCCGTAAATAGATTAACAATTTAAAATGTACCACATGCATAAAAGAAAACCTTCCCTCGCAAGTGATATATCTGATAATATGAACAACAAATTAAGGGAAATCTCCTAGAAGAGAGAGCCTTTTGGTACCTTGTTTACTACTTTCTAGTGTGGTTTTTGTTGGTAGGGAGAATTCAGCTCTGGCCGTGGCATCATGCCCATGCAGAAAAGGGTTCTCTGGTAGCAGGAAGTCCAGAGACTTATGCTATTTTCACTTCTAAAGCTTCAATTCGCAACCCTTTCACATATGTTGCGCCATTGCTGAATGTCTGCAAGAATTCTACTGCAACAACCTCATCATAACTATTTAACCTAATGAAGTAATTGAGCCAACCCACACGATTAAACTCACTAACACTAGCTTGATCCTACAACAGTGACGTGTGACTTGCTGGCTCTGATCGAATAGGTTGTCCACCCATATTTACTAAAAATCTCTGCAACCCCCTATTCTTGACTTCAATCTTTTCACAATTTTCTAGCTCCCAAAATCCTTACTCTAGACTAATTCAGAGAGTTTTTCTATTTGTGTGGTAAGGGTGAAAATGAAAGACACAGAGAATGTGAAAATTGAAGTTAGCTTTGGTTTCCAGGGTTTTTATAAAAGAGACCGAAATCCAAGGTTGGTAGATTAATGATCAGGCTTACGACTTGTGTGCTATTAATGACAATTAATTCAAAATGGTGGGCAAATTTTTAATCGCATGCCAATGTACTGCCCCCTATGAAAATGATGTAGGTGTCCTCACTTGCATGGTTTAAAAAGTACAGCCATGCTTGGATATAACTACTATATTAAATGAAACATAAAAGATAATGATGTGTAAATAAGTATAGAGCATTTGAAAGAATAGATGACTGCATACCTGATGTGAAGGTGTCATAAATGCCAAAATCCAAAAATATTGAATGACGTGTATCATACAATGAGAAGTACAGAGTAGAAAAGACATGACATGACAGATGAATGTGGAGTGATGAGAAAGTTGATGAGATGGAGCTTTTATTACGGAAAAGAATATTTTCGCAAAAAGCAAAAAATTTATTAGGACTGCATGCATGCAAAATTAAAGGGATGATTGGATTTTTGGTTTGGAAATAGGAGAATTGCCCATAGGAGGAGGTCCATCTACCTTTTGAATGTCTTTGGCTAGAGGAGGTTCAGAATGTGTGGTGGGTTCAACGGTCGTAGGATCATGGTTTGCTACAGGAGGTTCAACATCAACAGGAGAAATCTCAAACTATTGTAGGAACTTAGCTTTTGTTTGTGGTTTATGATATAGATGGAGTCTATGCCCATTTACCAATAATTTGAAACATACCATGTCAATTGTTGATAGCTAAACTGCACCATTAGCATAAACATTTTCTATTTCATAGGGACCTAGCCATCGGGTAGTGAGCTTACCTTGGTTTTACTGATAGCAAGAATCATACAGGAGGGCCTAGTCACCAGGAGAGAATTGTTTGTTCAGGATGTGGGAATCATGCCACCATTTTTGTTGGACCTAGATCATCTCTGTGTGCTGTAATGCGGCCTTTCTCATTTCATCAAGCTGGTTGAGTTGCACGATCCTGTCACGTTGTGCTGTTGGAAGATCAATGTTCAACTATAACATTGTTCTCAATGTTTTATGCTCAAACTCGATCGACATGACAACATTTTTTCCATAAACCAACTCAAATGGAGTGAAACCAGTTGTGGTTTTCTAGGTTTTCTTGTATGCCCATACTCCTTCTTGCAACCTGGTGCTCCAATATTTCTTATGTAGCTACACAATTTTGGTCAAAATAGCCTCGATTTCTCTGTTTGTAACTTCAACTTGCCCATTTTCCTATGGGTGATATGGACTTGATGTCCTGTGGAAAATTTTATATTCATTCATAAGTGTAGTAATCAGTGTGGAAGTGAATTAAGCACCTTGATCTGTAACCAACTCTCTTGGAACACCATATCACGTGAAGATCTCTTCATACAAAAACTCAGCAACTTTGTTATCTCTAGCATGTTTCATAGCACAGACTTCCACCCATTTAGTTACATAGTTAGTACATACAAGGATGTAGGAGTTATCATTAGAAGATGGAGTAATAGGTCCTATAAAATCTAATCCCCATTTATCAAATGGAGTTGCTACCACTTGTGGAAAGAGGGGCATTTCATCAGATTTTGTTGGTCTTCCCATCCTTTGGCATCGATCATATTTCCTTGTATAGTTGACTGCATCTCTATGGAGTGTTGGCCAATAATATCCTGTATTCAGTATCTTTATGGCTGTTCTATTGGCTGCAAAATGTCCTCCATAAGGCTCATTATGACATGCATGGAGGATGTCATAAGTTTCATCCTCCCTTACACACCGTCTCAATATTTGATCAGGCCCATTATAGAATAGACAATTAGCAATCCATGAAAAATTGAAGGTTTTTTCTATGAGGAGCCTCTTTTCTTTTGGTGAGAAATAGGGAGGTACCTTTTGAGAGACCAAGTAGTTGGCAATATCTACATGCCAAGGTGTTTGAGCTAAAATAGAGAATAGATGATCATCAGGAAAGCTGTTGTCAATAAGTTGTGGATCATCAGTGTTCTACAGTCATGAGAGGAAGTCCACAACCACATTGGATTTTCCTAGCTTGTCTACTATAGTGATATCAAACTCCTTCAATAATAGAATCCATCTAGCCAGTTGGCCTATGATTGCAGGCTTATTAGCAAGGTATTTAATGGCTGCATGGTCAGTGTGCACAAAAATATGATACCCTGTTATGTAGTGGAAGAATTTATTGAGTGCATAGATGACTGCCAGAAGCTCCTTTTTTATGACTGTATAATTCAATTCAGCTCCTTGAAGATTCTTGCTGATGAAATATATAACATGTTCTATGGTGTCCTCTTTTTGGCCTAGCACAACTCCTATGGCATGATATGAGGTGTCAGTATGTATATGGAATGGAAGTTCCCAATTTGGTCCTTGTAAGACTAGATTTTTTGTAAGGACTATCTTAAGCTACAGGAAGGCTGCTTCACAAGTTGAGGTCCAGTTAAATTCTGAATCTTTAGTAAGCAAAGTATGAAGGGGACTAGCCATTTTACTAAAATCCTTTATGAACCTTCTATAATAGCCTACATGTCCAAGAAAACTTTGGACATCTTTTTTCTTGGTTGGTGTGGGAAGGTTTTGAATGATCTCAATTTTTCCCGAATCCACTTGTATTCCTGTTGCAGATATATAATGGCCAAGCACTATCCCTTCTTGCATCATCATGAAGCATTTCTCGCTATTGAGGGATAGATTATGTTCTTCACACCTTTTAGGACTTTGTCTATATTGCTTAAGGGTTCCTCATAAGTTTCACCATAGGTTGTGAAATTATCCATATAGATCTCCATATAGTCATGAGAGATGTTAGCAAAGATGTTGATAACTACTCGTTGAAAGGTTGCTAGAGCATTACAAAGACCAAATGGAAGAATAGAATAGGAAAAAGTTCCCCAAGGGCAAGTGAAAGTTGTCTTCTCCTGACCTTTAGGAAAGATTTGGATTTGATTGTACCCACTATACCCATCTAGGAAGGAAAAGTACTTTTTGCCTGCTAGAGAGTCCAATACTTGGTCAATGAATGGAAGAGGAAAATGGTCCTTTTTGGTTGCATTATTGAGTTCCCTATAGTCTACACACACACGCCATTTACCTCCTTTTTTTGGTACAATTACTAATGGAGAAACCCACTGACTATCAGATATTGGGTAAATGTATCCAAAGTTGAGGAGTTTTTGCAATTCTATTTTAACAATTTCTCATAAGGCTGGATTCACTCGCCTCTGGAATTGCCTTACTAGAGGTTTATCTTCTTTTAGATAGATCTGATGGGTGCATAGTTTTGGATCAAGACCTTTCATGTCAGAATAATTCCAAGAAAATGCTCTAGTATGGGCCTTTAGTGTTTCAGTCAAATATGCTTATTGCTAAGTAGTTAATTTTCCATTGATGTTCAGGTAACGGTTAGGGGAAACCTCTATTTGCTTAGTTAGCTCTATCATAGATGCATCTGTGAATGAGGGTACTTGTATCTCATGGGGAAGAAATTGGTGATAAAGCTCTTTGGTTGCAGGAGAAGGCCATTGGCAATATGGGCTTAAAATTTGTAGAGAGCACTCTTTGGAAGAGTAGCCCAGTGAATCTAGGCTTGGTCCATACTGATTTTGCAGGATATGGGTGATTACCTTGTCTTCATCCTAAAGCTGTAGGAAGGGGTCCTTTTGTATCATCATTAATTTTGAGACTGAATTGATAACCTTATATTCTTCTCCTATGTCAGGCTAGATTGGTGAGGCTAAGTCCATTTGGGGTTGAGTAGGAGGATATAGGAAAAGAGTCTGAGTATGCTAGCCATCATAAATGGTCATATCCCTTGAGGGACAACCAATGTGAGCATCAAAAGTTGCTAGCCAAGGCCTTCCTAGTATAATCAGATATCCTCCTAAAGTATCCTTTGGTGACAAGATCATGAAATCTGCTGGGTATGACCAGGTTGCAAGGTCAACAACTATATCCTCAATCATTCTATCAGGTTTTACAGTTGAGCTGTTTGTGAGCTGAAGGACAGTAGGAGTGGTTCAGAGGTTATATATGCCAAGTTGTTGCATTATATCCCTGGTCATTACATTTATAGCTGCTCCAAGATCTACCAATACATTGTTAATGGTGGTCCCATTAATAATGACTTCAACAACAGGGCTGCCTAGGTTAGAATATTTTGGGATGGTAAGCTTGCCTAACATGATGTCAGCAAGCTTTCCTAACACATGCACTGTCTAAGGATCCTTTTTCTTGTGACCAAGCTTCTTAAAGCAAGCTTATTTAATGACTTTTCTGTAAGTGGGTACATCCTTAATTTCTTGGAATAAAGGTATTTGGACATTGACATTCTTCAATTGATCAATTATATTAAATTCAGTTTTTGAAGCAGGCTTAGGATTGGTTGGTTGCAGCCTTTGTGGGAAAGGAGGTCCAGTAGGGTGGCTTTGATCAACAATAGGTTGTGTCATTTGAAGAGGAATAGTATTTTCTGTTTGTACAAACTCTTCTTGGGACACTTCAGTTATCATTGGATGTTCAGGAGCAGGAAGAGTAGTCCCAGACCGTAGGTGTATATCATCAAGGGTGATTGCATAGGTAGGATATTGCATGGGATACTACATTTGATAAGTGTTATACACATTTTGTTGAGGTGTGGGAGGCCTATTATTTGGGTTTGGCTGCAGTTACGTAGGCAATTGGGTTGGTTTTGGAGGTTGGGTATTAATAGTCACTGGTGGTTAGAGTGCCTATTGTTGTGGTGCTTGGAGAGGTAGATTCAGATATCCTTGGGATTGAGGTGGCCATTGCTGGTTTCCTCTCCACTGAGGATTCTATTTCCAATTACCCTGTGGTGGTTTCCAAGCCCCTTGGGGTTGTTGCCAAATCCCTTGAGGATTCTACCATTGCAGACTAGGGTAATTTTTCCATTGATTCTGATAGTTGTTCCAGGGAGGATTTTGATAATTCATAGAAGGTTGCCATTGATTGTTATAAAATGGATAACTAAATGTAAGTGAGTTTTGAGGCATACCTTGGTGTTGTGCCCACGGACATCTTTGAGAAACAAAGAATAACTATTCATCTGCTGGTTCAATTGGCTTATAGTTAGTTGGCATCTGGGTGGCCTCCATATTTACAACTAGTTTACACTGGTAATCTCTCTTCTTCTGGCGATAGTGTGGATAGAATTCTACTAACATAGCCTCTGCTTCCTCATGCTTCTTCTTGGCTTGTAGAGTATCCAGCTGCGTGGCCATATTGTTGATGATATCTTGCTTGAAGTTAGATAAGAGATGAGTTATCTCTGATTGGGAAGGGCCTGAACCATTTGTCCTTCCTATTGCTGGTTTGTATCCTCTTCCTCTTTTCCTAGTAGCCTGTGAGTATTTGAGGCATATTTTCTTTATGTCATCCCAACTGGATTGAGTTATGTCCCCTCCTGCCATCAAATCTAAAGCTTCAGTGCATCCATCTTGTATTCCCCTGAGAAGTAGCAGCTTTTGAGATTCTTCATTAAGCTCATGCTCTGTATTCCTTTGTAGACTATACATGAACTGTGAGATATAGTCTTCAAGTGATTCATCCTCCTTTTGAGTCATTTTATAAAGGTCTTCTCCTCTCATATTAGTTCCTTGACAATATTCCTTATACTTGGTCAAGATTGCATCTTGCATTCCTGCCCAATTATGGACAAAATCCCACCCTAGGCCCATAAACCAATGCAAAGCAGACTCCTTAAGAGTCACAGGAAAGAGTTTGAGCTTGTGAGCATAAGAGGTCTAGTCATAACTTCTCCATAGGATATCAAACTTGAAGATAAAGGTATCTGAATCTTCTATTACTAAACCATAGAATTTTGGCAAGGCAGAAGAGGGTATGTTTTTAAGGTTGTTATTGTCTCGTTGGTTAGTAATAGGGAATGGAAAGGCAGGGGGATTAGCCATCCTGGCAGGATTTAGCGGTTGATAAGGAGGTTGGTATATGACTAGCTATAATGAGTTTTCTTGTCTGACTGGATTTTCAGGAAAATGGGCTCTCAGATGAGTGAAGACATCTACAAATTCGTTAATTTCAGGTTGCTCTTCAAAATAATCTACCCGTTCTTCTTCAAAGGATGAGGAGGATGATGTGGTTTCAGGGAGGTCAATGGTGGCATCAACAAATGAACTCTCTTCCTCCAATGGATGATTGAATTGGTTTGGTAAGTACCATCCTCTGGCGTATCTTCTTCGGTTATGCATGCAGATAGTAGGGAGTAATGTGATTTACAGAGTTCTCCTAGAAGCAATGTATTCTAAAAATTGGAAATGAAACAAATTCTAAGAATGGCTTATTGAAGACTTGGTTCGACACCATCCCCGACAACGACACCAAAAATGATCACTTCCTATAAAGGCTTAGAAACTAGGTATAATTCCAAACTTAGGGATTGGACATCCAACTGAGCGGCTTATCCTCTTTATAGAAATTCATTTAGTAAGTCAAACCAGGGACGTATCACTTGAAATGGGCCAACAAAGTATATGCACCAAGTATCATTCAGCCACACATTATCATTGCTGCAGGAAGGAAATGCTGAAGGAAAACTATACTATGATTGCAGGAAATGAATGCTAAAGTAATGCTTAAGCTAAAGTTTTTAGAAAAGTAAGTGCTGGAATAGAAACTACAAAATTATAACTGTTAATAAGATATGCAGATTCTTACAAACTATGCCATGATACTTCTATTGTTCTACAACTTTGGCTGTAGGAGGTGTTAGCCGATCTATAGCTTTGGTTGTAGGAGCAGTTTGACACTTCGCTCTTAAAACAACAAAAATGTAGGAAATGATTCTAGCTAATATGAATCTATCTTACTGTGGATTTCTCACCAAGTGGGCCCCCTTGGATGAGTATCCTAAATCAAAATTATACTCAACTAAATATCAACACTTCATTTTATTGATTGAATATCAAAGTACAAAATTCTCATAACACAGTGAAACTATCTGAAAACTATTTCTATAATCTTGACAATGCCCTCTCTGTTGTACTCATGCAGGAGCAGGGATTTATTTAAAGGAAAAACTCCTAACTACTTTCTAACCGTGTCGTAGAAATAGGTGGATCTTTATTACAACATTAATGACTAGAAAAAGGGAAAAGCTTTAAAGAATAAATAGATTGAACCCGAAGCAGAGGAGAGAATTGTTGTGATAGCAAATCCAACTCCCACTCATGCCTAGATCCTCTCGGAGAAAGTAACACGCCGCCTAACTCATTGTTGAAACTGCCACCTTATTCCTTCAACTAGCACCACATTGAATGTTCTTCTACTGAAAGTTGCAGGGAGATCGGGAAGAACACTCCATGGATGAATGCACCAGACCTTGTCAAAAAAACATTCACTATTCCAATGCAACATGCCTTTAAAGGTTAGGATAAGATATTTATGATAGTAATTACCGGAACACACATAATCAATCTCATTCAAACATCTACTCTACTTATTTTAAACACAACAATATCTTTCAGAACCAAGAAATATAGCATTTTATCCAAGCAAAGTATATTAAGTATGTTTAAACCATTTTAAATGTCTATTGGTAGCATTCCATATAGTAGCAGAAAAGCATAAGAGTCTTGTGGAAAATGTATCAAAATGCAGCAAAAAGCTATAGCAAATATTATCCTAAGGCACTCTAAAGTATGGCATTAATGTGCCTCATCAGGGGGGGTGAATCAGTTATCAGATAGAAACAACTTATAATACCATTATCAGATTTCAACCATATAACCAATGTAAATATTAACTATAGAAAGATAAACATACATAATAACACAAGATATGTTAACTAGGGAACCTCTTGATCAAAGAGTAAACCCTGGTGGGATGGTACCCACAAAAGATGTACTAATATGAAAATTCCTTATGAGAGGATGGACTCTGTTAGGAGCCTTATGAAATACATTTAGTACATATCAGTCCTTGTTAGGAGACTTTGAATCCCTGTTAAAAGATTCTAACTTGGTTAGGAGTTATAGAAGGCAGAAGGACCCACTATCCAAACAAATTCAAGGGCAAGATCACTAAACTCACTATCCAACTGATCTTTGTACTATTCAAGTAGAATAATACCAAAAGAACAACTTATCTTCACTCCTCTATCTGTGCCAAAATCGCACCAACTACTTTTCCAGATCTCAGTACTAGATCTGCTCAATTTGTATATCTTCTTACAATATTATTTCATTCCTTCTTACAATCAAGGAAAACAATCCTTCCTTTATACCTCACTCAAGTAATAAACAATAGAGCCAGCCAAAAAGGCTTAACCAAATACAAAATACAAATTATTACACATTACATAATATTTCATAATCACATAAAATTGTCAGCTTCCAAACTCAATAATTCTTCACACATGCGACCTCTAACTATGTTGTCTCATCTAGGTCACCTCTGAAATATCATGAACCTCTTTTCAACTTCATATGTCCAGATTCTATCCTGATTATGAGATATAATCCAGCTATCACAAACCGCTTCTTAGGAATACTACTAGATTACTGTTTCCACTAAATTACACATAACTGTCATGAATAATAAAATTTCCATATGCGCTCTTAACCATAATCTTAGGACACAATATAGAACAAGTCCTCAACTCCGCATATCTTGATCTGCGATTCTCCACGTGTGCTAATACAAACATTGTTTTCTTCTCTGCTAATCTCCAGTAGATCAAGGTGTTGACATCAATGACAAACACAGTCATGAATGCAACATAAAACTGCTAGAGAACTACTCAAATACTCCCCCATAGGACATATTCAACATTCATTCCTAATAGTTTGAGAAGGTTATGCACAAGAAGAAGGAATTGACTATGGAGAAACTTTTGCACCAGTTGCTAGACTTGAAGGAGTAAGAATACTACATGCATATGTTGCTTACAAAGGATTTAAGGTATATCAGATGGATGTGAAATCTTCATTTCTAAATGGGATACTTGAGGAAGAGGTATACATTGAACAACCTAAAGTTTTTTGTTGATCCTAATCAAAGAAATATTGTATGTAAGCTGCACAAGGTGTTATATGGATTAAAACAAGCACCAAGAGCATGGTATGAAAGAATACATTCTTATCTCATAAGAATTAGATTTTTTAGAACAAGTGACAACATTAATTTTTATTTGAAATGTGAAACTAATGACAAGATTCTTATTTCTGAAATATTTGTTGATGATATCATATTTGGAGGTCATGATAACCTATGCAAATATTTTGCTGATGAAATGATGAAAGAGTTTGAAATGTTGATGTTCGGTGAAATCAATTTTTTTCTTGGATTATAAATACAAAAATAGAAGGAAGATATATATATATATATATATATATATATATATATATATATATATATATATATATATATATATATATATATATATATATATATATATATATATATATATATATATATATATATATATAACACAAGAAAAACACATCAAAGAAGTCTTGAAGACATTCAATATGGAAGATTCAAAACCAGCTGGTGAACCTATGGTAACCAGCTGGTGAACCTATGGTAACCAGATGCAAGATGACAAAGGATGACAAGTCAACCGAGGTAAATCAAACCTTGTATAGATCTATGATTGGAAAGTTAATGTATGTTGTGCATAGTAGACTAGATATTTCACATGTGGTTGGAATTGTAGCTAGATTTTATGCCAATCTTAAAGAATCACACATGACTGTTGTGAAAACAATTTCGAGATACTTGAAGAATACTGAAAATTATAGATTATTGTATAAGAAAGAAGATAATTTTGAATTGAAATTTTACACTTATCCTGATTGGGCTAAAAAAATTGATGATAGAAAAAGCACTACCGGTGGAGCATTGTTTTAGGAGAAAGATTGGTAACTTGGATAAGTAAGAAATAAAGATGCATTTCTCATTCCACTGCTGAAGCTGAATATATTTTTACTGCTACAAATTGTTCAAATATTTCATGGATAAAGAAATTATTGGAAGGTATGAATGAGGTGATCACTGATCTACTGATAATATATTATGATAACACAAGTGCTATTAATATTTCAAAGAATCCAATGATGCATGCAAAGACAAAACACATATCTATTAAGTATCACTATTTGAGGGAGAAAGTTCAAGAAAAGTAAGTCAGATTGGAATATATGAAATCACAAGAGAAACTTGTTGATATATTCACTAAATGCTTACTGAAGGACACATTTGAATACTTGAGAAGTATACTAGGGTTCCATCCTCTATCTAACAGTCACTAAGGTGATATGAGGTTGCATCAACCTATATTTTATCAAAAGATCTAATGATGTTGATGCATGATGTTCACACTTTGGGATTCCTAAGGTTGTGAAAGATGGAAGGCAAGCTAAAAATACATATATCTACATGCAAGGTACTAGAATATGAGCTGAACAACAGAGCTACTAATTTGGCTACTGAAGATCTGATTATTTTCTTTTTAGCATTGTTGTCAAAGGGAGAGAGAATCATGAAATATACAAAAATTGAATAAGGGAGAGAGAATGAGAAAGAGATTACATACAGAAAGAGATATGATTAGGAAACATTGGAGAGAGATATCAGTTAAAATTGAAGTTAACCGAAAGGGAGAGACATTAATACTGTGTAGTGATTAAACATATTAAATGCATAAGCTAGGGAGAGCTTACCGAGTCACAACATTTACATACAGAGTTTTAGACAGATGTTTGGTATTCTATGACATATTTCATATTTTGTTTCGATCAATGCCAAAAGGATAGATTATTATTCTACAACTGATTGAATATTTTCAAGGGAGATATTGAAAACTGATTGGATACTTGAAAGGGAGAGATTTATGATCACCAAGATACAAAGGTATATGTGAGACATTAAATTAGTTATTATATTATCATTGATGTCAACTAGTTTTGACTATACTTATCATGATAGTTACAAACATCTGAAGAAGAAATAATGGTGAAGGAATGAGATATTAACATGAATATGAGATGTATGAGAAAGATATGAAAATGGTATTCATTGGGTAACTTATTGATGAGTCTATGACATTATGTTAGTGAGTTGATTGTATTACATAATTCTGGTATGAATTGAAGATCAAGAATGAACAATTTTATGTGGTCGGTAATGAAGAACTTAGAATACACAGTTGAAAATAGTGTACACCAATAAAGTGTAGTGTATACCAAGTACAATATTAATCGAGTTAGAAGTCACTGACATATCATGGTATTGACCAAGTGAAGGAAATAATATGGAATATATGACTGCTAACTAAAGATGATGAGATGGAAGAATATGGATGATTATGAGGTTAAAGATAAAGTTTGTTATCAAGATCAAATGACTGATAAAATTCAAGGATAATCAGATGATCTAGAATGAAACGTGTCTCAGACACAAGTTCCTAGGAAGGTTAAAGTGGCAAAATCCATGGTGAAGATTAAGAAGCAAAATCTATGGATGAGAAGAAAATGGTTTATTATGTCTATAAAAGTAGACAAGTGATTCATAATGAATGGAATGCACATGAGAAGATTGCATTCATGTAAAGTTGGTCAGATAGGTTGAAGAAAGAACTGTGCAATTTTTTGACGACATCGAGCGTCAGAGAAAGGAATTAACTGAGCAGAACAAAGTTGGAGGATACAAAGAAATTAAAGAGATCATATTGGCTAGAGGTATTTTGAGCTTAGCATAGATCTGAAAATCTACAAAGGAAGTTGTATTCGGATCATATCATTTACTGTTGCATTCTAACCATTCTACAGATAAATCTCTTAACAGAGTGGGAGTTAAAAGTCTTTATTATTTCATTATGACATTCAACGAATGTTAATTATTTTCATGTTGACCCCATAGTGAATGTTTGGTCACAAAGAAATGTTAGTGATAAATCCTCTAACAAGGTCACACCTTATAGTGTGTTTTGTAACCTTTAACACAGTTGGCTCTTAACGAAGCTCACTTTAGAAGAGTGAAACTATTTCAGGTATCGGTCCCAGGTGGTTTTTCTCTTAACAAGGTTTCCACGTTAAAAATCAAGTGTTATATGTGTATGGATGTGATGATTTTTTATTTTACTTTACACATTACAATTACTAGGTTGATCAGTATATACACTAGTTAATTTATCAATATTCGGTTAATGAATAGAAAGGCACATACAAAGTTTTACCGAGTTATTTAGATTAATTGAAGGATTTGTTTTATACATTAGAGAGTGTTTGGGACTATAGGATAATTGGACTTAACTAATTCACCCCCCCTCTCATTTATCTAAAAGTTTTTTATATATAATTTAGTTAATGAATTCTTAATCTTTAATATACATCATTTGTAAGTCATCTATTTATTTTTTGTACAGTTGGTCGAGAGTGGGATGCACTTCATTTGTATATTTCAAAAAATCTTGATTGGATGATGCTATGTATTAAATGATGTAAAGATTCTGGTTGCGCATTAACATGGAAAGGTGTGGCTCATTGGTTAAAGAAGCTCATCGTAATGGAGATTCTAATGTTACGCCAAGGGAAATTGATTTAGCATATGGTTTAAGAGATAAATGGGTATATATAAATTTATTAATCACATATATTATTTATTTTTTAAAATTGTATTGATGTATATATGTATGTATATATATGTGTGTGTGTGTGTGTGTTTTTTTTTGCATGCATTTGACTAAGAATTGTATGCACCCTAAAATGGTCGCCTAGACTTTGGGCCCCATTTATTTGATTTATCAATCCTGAATCATTTTTATCAATAATCAATATTTTAAACATTATCAATTTCTTGATCAAATCCTAATTTCGATCATATATTGGATTTTTATCCTTGGGCTAACCATTTATCCTAAGTCTTTATTTGATTAAAAGGAATATTTCCTCCCCTTTTAATTAAATAAAAAGCCCCCACTTTCCTCTTATCCTAAGTTGCACAAATAAAGCATTATTCATATTTTATAAAAAGGAAAAAGCACTTTTTGTCTCACATGAGGCTCAAAAGTCAACACTTCACTCTCATTGGAGGATACTTGTGCACATGGATTGCTCCTCTTTCAAGCTCCACCGCTGATTAAGACTTTTTGCCTCTTAATCTCCATGGTCCATTTCTCCTCATTTCTTATAAAAGGAGAGCTCTCTCCTTCATTTGCATAGATATCCTTGTTTTATGCTAATGTTATGCTGCAGGTTTTCTAGATCATTTGGAGCTCTTTAAAGACATCCTTGCATCCAAGCTTTGAAGACATTGTTGTTGCATTTCATTTAGTTTGCTTTCATAGTTGCATTCATGGCATCTTAGTATAGATTTCCTTTTATGCAATAGAATAGATCTCACATAGCTTAATTAGGGGCTTGAAATCTATTGTACTTTCCTTTCATAGTTTAGTTTGCACTTTCCTTTCATAGATTAGATTTCTTTTCAAGCATTGCATTGTTATCATTTAGCTTAGCTTGCACATTCATACTAGTTGCATTGCATTGCATTTCATATTGGATTCTTGGAGATATTGGCATTGTTGCCCTTGTCTTCACTTGAATCTCTCATTGTATGGTTGACTAGCAAGGTCACTTTCTTGTAGCTCTAGCTGAGAGCAAAACTCATAGTCCCTTGCAACTCCATGCATAGAGAGCTATGAGCCGCTTTGTGAGGCCTCACTCTTGAGTAACCTTGCATGTAATGGTTCATAGAAGTGCATATTTTAGTGTGTACAAGAATAAGTTATATGCTTATCAAATCACGATGCAATAATTTTTACATGTTTGACATATTGCAGGTCAAACACCACAACTCTATGTGGTGCAATGGTCATAAATTTCACATCAAAAAGTTGGATGACATGAAGAAAACTTGTGTTTATGGGATAACTGTAGTCTTTGAGGTGACTAATATTTCATCTAGAAATGACATACATCCTCAAGACTCTAAAAAACTATACTATGACATTTTGGATGATATACTTGAGTGTGAATTTCATTCCTTCAAATTAGTTATGTTCATCGTCTAATGGTACATGCTAGAATTGAATCAAAATGATCCTAATAGAACTGTTATTGAACATGATAGTGGATTTATAATGGTTAATACAAGATTGTTTGAGCCATTTGGAGATAAGTCTTATGTTCTTCCAAGCCAATGTTAGCAAGTATTTTACTCAGAGGTTTCACATAAACTGGGTTGGTCATTTTTTGTTAGACATGATCCAAGAGGAAGGCCGATAAAGTATAATTTGATAGAAGAATAAGATACCAAAGAAGAAGAAGATGATCATGATAGATAATTAGTTGATGATGTTCTTGACAGAAATGTTCATGAATAAGAAGAAGAAGAAGAAGAAGAAGAAGAAGAAGAAGATGAAGATGATGATGATGATGTTGTTGATGATGATGATGTTGATGGTGATGATGGTGATGGTGATGATGATGTTGATTATGGTGATGATGATGATGATGATGATGATGATGGCCATGATGATGAGTTGGATGAAGAAGAAGATCAATGACATGAATGAAATATATGAGGTATGCAATTAGTATATTATCTATTTGATATTGATTTCTTGATAGAAATTTATTTGACTTATATGGTTACATAATTAATTCATTATGTTTTGAATTCTAATTCCATTACATAATTAATTCATGATGTACCTTTTAATTTTCTTAATTCATGTTCCATCTCTAGCAGGTCCTAATAGTAGAACCATGCCACCCATAGGATATGGAGATATAGAGAGTGTTGGCTAGCCCTCATTTTGTGTGACATTTTTTGAACTTTGTGTTTATTTATGGAAAGTGGATTGTTTATTAGCTATGTGATGGATGGTGATTTATGATACATATGTGATGGATTAAGACATGTTTATGAAGATACATATGTGATTTATGATACATATGTTTCTATTATTACTTATATATTTAATTTATTTATTATTTATCGAATTACAAATGTAATGCTTATGATGCTCAATTCTTGGTGCTGATTACATGCATATATTTTGTGTGATTTTGTCACCCTTGGTGGAAACAGGTAATTGAGTACATACATCATCAACTCTTTTTTTTAGGATCCTGCACAGTCTAGATAAAGGAAAGGCAAGGAATAAAAAATAATACAATGATTATGATGACTTCATATTGTTCATGTTGTCTACCATGTAATTTTTAGTTAACATAAGATAAATGAATTACATATGCAGGAACCTAAACCCCATTAACGAGGATCCTACACAGTCTCATGGATCGACTGGTATAAGTCAATACACCCTATAGAAACCATTTATTATTTTCTTGATTTCTCTTTACACCAATCTTGGAGTGGTTTAATAATAAGCCAAGTTTTACCAACAATAATTTGTCAAAACTTTTATTTTTTCAAAAATTAGTAGGAAAACAAACTTGCTCAATTTTTCAAACCTCGACATTAGTAGAAAATCTAATATAGTTATAAAAAATTGAGGCTGTATTTGGGCTTATTCATATTTTAATCTCAACATCAACTTTAGGGCTGACTTCTTCATCAACATTACCTTAATTTGCAAAATATCAACAACATATGGTGAACCATCTATTACAACTTCTTGTCCTCTCTCTCCATGGAATCCTAAAATTTATTTCCTCTCACAATAACAATAGACCCTATACCAACTATTTGTCTCATTTGATGGAGTGTAGGTACCACCAAATAGGTATTTGTCAGATGTGTCTTCCTCGAGAGAGGGAAACTTAGGAATAGAAGATGAAAGTGAGACATGTAGTAGGTCTAAAAGAGGGAGATCAACTAGAGGTCAAAAGATTAGAAAAAAATTCAATAAATGCATGGAATTTTTCCTTTCTCAAGGGGGTCCATGTTCTTATGATGATAAGACCAAAGATGACATTGAGGTGCCCTTGATGTACACATATCTACAGAAAAAAATGGGTACCCAAGGAAATTCCTCCTATAAACATTGGTTTTTGTGTTTTTGAGTTGATGGAGTATGTCAGACCTTGTTACAATTACAAAAATTGGATACAAATTTTTCAATATAAAAAAAGTATGTGTAGGTATGCACTCTCAACAAATTATATACAACAAAAAGATAATGATCAAAGTAAAAGAGTGGCAATGTACATTGATGGAAGGCCAAAAGAAATAGAGAATATTGTAGGTTTTATAAATAGTACATGACTTGGGTCAACTAATAAGCAACCCAATTGCATATTCGAGGCGCGCGAGGGAAATCCTGTATTCCTATGTGCAATAAAATCAATAAGTGCAAGGGAAGAGCTGCTAATTGATTAAAACTTGAATCACTCAAATACAAACAAATTTACTATCATGGGGGTGGTACATACTATATACCATTTAAATCAACCTCCAATTAATGACTCCAATATACCATTTATTATTAAGTTTTTTTTCTAAGTCTATTGGTTTCATTTCGCTAATATTTTTATATTTAATTTTTGTCACATGGTGAAATTGATCTAACACATAAGATAGATAGCGATGTAGATCCCAACCCTTCTACCCAATAGGAAAACCTAATTGTAATTGTAGAAATTAGATAGAAGAAAAATATTATATTATTATGTTCTTTTCTTTAAGGTTTTGGAGTAATTTTGATAATGTTACTAATATTATTGTCAGCGACAGATGTTTCAGGAAAGGGAAAGGGAAAGGAACCTACAATACCCAAGGATGTCTATACAGAGTTGGACTCAATATTATGCAATGATGACATTGCATATTCCACAAATCCTATCGAAATGATGAAAAATGCACAAAAAATAATTAACAAATAAATTCTTTCTGTGGCATACATAAACCCTCAAATTGATGAGATAAAAGAGAGGGTGCAAAAATTGACGCAGGGAGCATAAAACTTGCAAGTAAGCAGTAATGAAATCTTTAATTATAACATAAGCTCAATAATGGTTTATATTTTATACTCTTTATGTCATGAACTAAAATATGTACATGTTTTTACAAGACTTTTTGTGTCCTCATCAAGCTGGTGGCCATGATCAGGGTACTCCAAGTAGTTTAGGTGATGACCATGTTCTATACATCATTTCTTCCATGGTAGTAATACTTTCTATTTTGATGTGTTTTTCTTCTTGAGGACACCTTTGAAAACCACTAGGTACAAGTCATTGTATCAATCTGGATAGCTATTGATCCTTGAGATTCATTCATGCATCTTTCTAAAACCACTATTTTCATCATTAATTATACATGGGGTCACTGATGTAGAGCATCTAGGAGATTCCCATTAGGATCCCATAGATCCATTCAACCCTTCAACATAGGCTTCATATAAGAGGTAACTTGACCCAAATATTAGGTTTCATAAATACTTCCAAAAATATCACTCATTAAGAAAATTATACTCAAGGTCTACATTCATTATTCAATCTACAACTAAAGGTATTCAATCTAAAAGCACTTCTAAAATCTTACATACTTTACACCATCCATTAGTCTTTGAGAAAATATAGTAACAAATAGGTCACAACATCAATGCCCCTATATTCTAATCAAACCATTATAAGTACTAATTCACATTCAAGTTGACTCTATCACTCAATTTATCATGCTCTACCGGAATTCAACATAACCTTTACATTGTTCACTGAGGTATTCACACCTTACCATCCTTTATACATGCATGTAACTTCAACGCATGTAGCCCAAGAATACTTCAAGCATCCCATAACCAACTTTGAGTCCTTAGATTCTGTCCTTTCATACTTGCAACCACACACATTTATCCAAATAAGGATATGCTTATCTAATTCTGACTTAGTCCCACTTCCTTACTAACATTAGGTCATGTACACATAAAGTTTTAGTGACAATAGCCTCTATCCATTTCATATCACAATAAAAAGAAAAACTTAGATCATACACTGATTAAAGATTAGACTCCAAACTGATCCTACAAATGACTGTTTCATAATCATAACTTCATTCTCTATTCACACAAGAATTAGTGAAAATATCTAACACCTTCAAATCCTTCATTTGAGTTCCATGTAGACAACACCATATACTATCCATGCATTGTTACAAACCTTTACAACTATCATTGTTGCATCAAACCAATTAGATTGTTCCTTAACCGTGCTTCCTTGTAACCAGTCAAATTCTTTATAAAATTCTTATCAAATACATTAAAAAATTCCATTGAAGATGTTTCAAACTAGACAAACCTCTTAATACCTTTAACAACCCATCAATCATAAATTAAAAGCCAACAATACTGTTCACTATCAAAATGACTAGAATTTCATAGAAACAGTCTACTCGGGCTATCCCTTTCTCTCACGTGCCATCATATTTTGCTCTGGAAAAAAAACCAACTTCAAGGTCTATGAGTCTACTATCAATTCCCAAAATCTCATTATTTTTGAATAGTTAAAACAAGAGTTATAATGAAATGTTTGACAACGGATCTAGTTAAAAGGATTTTACATAACTTTTACAAAACCCATTAAATCTATGCCAAACTTTCACATATAGACCTAGGTTTGGGTTTATTAGAAACTTAACACACTATCCTTCATTTCCAAATCAAAACATAATGTGAACCAAACCCTTTATGAGCCACAAATGTATAAAAATCTCAAAAAATCATGATTATTAGTCATACAGTCTGATACAAAACAACAAAAAATTGACTATTCTTTATTGCAAAATACATTAAATTTAATTTTGATGGAGACTACCCTCCATTGCTCCTTTCTCCCTCCTTATACATGGTCATTCATTTACCATGTTCATTAAAACCCATGACTGTCCTCCTATAGGGTTTCCATGATAGTTAGAGATGCAATTGCTTAAACCTTGAAATGCAACCTCAAGACTGAGTCTCCTCACTATACTCAACCAATTAATTTTTTTTATAAGGTTCATGGCAGTTACAAATTGTTCATCTCCCCTATAATAGATAATGACAACATTTGGTGCAAATGTTGCAACATTTCATTTTTTCAACATTGCACTTTGTGCAACTTTTGAGCAATATTGGATTTTTTCTCCTCTTATCCCCATGTTTTGACATAGACCTTCAAACCATGTCCCAATGGACTATAAATGACTAATTACAACCTTTTTCCATTCCATAGGCTCTATTACATGTTTTTCTCCTCTTATCGGTTAATGTGTTATTGCTCATATAGTTAATGTTCTATATATTTAATGTATTATTCTTCAGGTGATGTCCATGTTACTGTGAAAACACTGCCTCATCCGAGGTCATCATCTCCACCTATATTGCTAGATGAAATGTTGACAACATGCAGCATGTAGCCATCCACTAGTGCACATCATACTGACCCCAGAGTTGGTAGATCCCTCTTTTGTTCTCTCTTTTGTTATGTGTTTGTTTCCCTTGAATTTTTCTTTCTTGGGGGCATTTCATAGTGGAATCATTTTCTACAACAGGACATGTACATGAGGATGCAAAGGTGACTAGTGGTGATACCATACCATCATTTCTTGGATCTTCCCATATTGCTAGTATGGGAATGTTGCGGGCTACATTGGTGGTGAGTGAAAAAATGCTTCCCTTAAAGATATAGAAGGTTCCATGTACTTTAAAATTATTATCATATATAGTCTAATTGTAATTTACTTATTGATCACTCATTTTGGACATTTTTTTGTAGGAAAAAATATTTTTTATAAAAATATTAATGAAATTACGTTGGAGATCTTTGGGCCCACCATACGTAAATGGTGGAATGAGAAAGAAAAAAATTTAAAAGATGAACCTAGAAACCGTATGGTTGGGTTGTTCAGAAATGACACATTCGACAAGAAAAAAATCCTTGACAAAGCTGGCACATATCTAAAGTATGTGAGGGACCAATATAGGACACATTTAGAGAAGAACAAAAAGTACGAGTGTCCCCCCATGATTCCAGAGAGGGAGTGGAAGGACCTAATTTTGGATAAAAAAGAGAGAGTTGAAAGGAAAAAAGGAAAAAAGGAAATACAACACCAGGCAGAAGAAGGTATGTGTTACTATTAAGAATATAATTATGTACTAATTACTCTTTATATTTATATAATCTAACATACTTCAAACTTTTCATAGACTGTTCGACACATCAAAGGCAACTAAGGTAAGACAAGAAAAGCACGGGCAACGCAAACTCAGATCTGGTGGTTATATGAAACTTGCCCCATGAATTGTAAGTATCAGTAAATTAAATATAGCATTGAAATAATAAATTATAGACATTTTTTTTAATCAAACAATACAAGAAAAAATCATGATATTAAGAAAAAATGCAGGGCTTTGAATTCAATAGAGTGCCCACAAATGATGACATGAAAATTGGCTTCCAACATTAAGGCTATGTAGTCGTGGTTGAATGCCTAAGATAATTGAGTGGGAAAACATGAGATTTTGGTGCATCCATCACACCGGTAAATAAGCTAAATGAAAATTATTTAAAATTGAATACTTGAGCAATAATCTATTTGATGTTAATTTCCAACATAAAGTGACTATATTTGTTTTAAATAAGCAAGCAATTATAACAATATGCATTACATTGGAATGCAACCCGCTAATCGTGGAACACAACCTGCACATGATGAAGGTCCTGGTGTGTATCCCAGTATTGGAGGTATTCATTTGCTATACAATTTATTTTTATTTAATTATTAATACAATTAAACATCTTAAATTGAAATTGGTGTAGTGATTAATGTAACATTTTTTATTTATATTCTAGAACATGTAGACCGTGGTGGCCAAGTTGAGCATGATCTAGGTAGACAACATCAGGAATGTGATGTGCCCCCACCAGGTAACGTTGACCATTATTATTCCTTTAAAGGAATTTAATTGCAATTGGTGTATTGACTAGTGTAACCTTTTGTGTTTCAACTCTAGAGGATTTAGAGGGTGTTCAGGATGTTGAGGATGAGCCTAGACAAAATGATCATGAATAAGATGTGGCCCCATCAGGTAAAGAGCGCCCATGTAATGTTCTTTTTATTAATAAAATACTTGTAACAATAATAATAAAACTTATTAATTTAACCCTTTTCTTTGTTATTGCATTGGACTCCCCTTTGCATATGCGTCCTCATTGTGAGTACAAGACTAGGCATACATTAACTCGATTACGAGTAGAGGGAAGAAGAACTGAAGAGGGGACAAATGATGAAGAAATTGATGCTCCACTTAGTATTTACATCCACGCTTCAAAAAAATAAATAAAAAAGAAATGATTGTAATCTTTATAGTTGTTAACAAATGGATTTTATGTGTTAATAAATTTAATTTGTGCTAATGAATGTTAATGAATGTTGATGAGTGTTACGTGTTAATGAATGTTAATGAATGATATGTGTTAATGAATGTTGATGAATGTTACATGTTAATGAATGTTGATGAATGCTATGTGTTAATGAATGTTATGTGATAATGAATGAATGTTATGTTTCATTAATGGATTAAAGAATGTTAGATGTTAACAGATAATTTAGAGTGATATTAGGAGGGGAATGAGCTTCCACCTTCATGTGGTTTTCCCTTTTAAGTAGAGAATATTAAATTATTATTGAAACAAAGAGAAGCTCAATAAGGTAACACACTTTTCAATATTTCATTATGCTCCATTGTTAATCTTATTGATGCTAAGCATCTTGTTTGTAGGTTAAAAATCCAGTGTTGCAGGTTGTGAACATGCTTCTACGAGACAATTCCCCATTATAAGTGAATACATGCCTCAATGGTTTTGTGAGTTTATTTTGTTCTAGAAGAGACACACTACCTTTGTTCATTCCTTAACATTTCTTCATTTTGTGGATTCATTATTTTTGGGGGAGTCTATGAGATAATAAAATCTATAGAAAACATTATACACCATTTCTGAACAGAATTTAATGTTATTGATTAGATCATAAAGTACATAGATCACTTGGATATAATCTTATCATTTAGTTTTGTACTTAAGTAATATTATTAAGTCTCTCTTTAGCCCAAAGAGTGCACATTTGTTTCCATTTACTGTAGCTTTGTTCAATGCGTAAAGAAGACATACACTAATTAGTACTAATAGGTTGTGTTAGAGTAAAGTATTAATTATGTTAATTAATCTTTACTCCCTTCTTAAGATGTCAACTCTTTTTCTTTAGTTGTTTATATTTAAACACACATGCACAAGTTGTTTTAAACTCATGCACTAGTTGTTTTAAATATAAACTTGCATGCATTAGTCTTGTAATAATTTAACTAATTATTACATGCACTAGGGTTTGCCTTTCAAGGCTTTTGATATCCTTTATAAGGATGATCCATTGTACATTTAATTCATTCATTAATTGAAGATACTTTCTTCATTTTTTGAGTCAAACCCTTGCCCTCTTCTTGTCTCTACTTCCTTGTAACAAGTTTTTGTATGCAGGTGATCTTCAGGTTTTGTGGATTTGTATTGCTCAAATCCTACATGGTATCAGAGCCTAGTCTGCTACAACTTGTTCGCATTTGAAGGATTCAAATTAGGGATTTTTCAGTAGATTTGAAAGGTTTTGGTTATAGTTTTCAAATCTAGTATTCTCTGTAGGATGTTATTTTTTGTTTCTTTTTTGCCTACAAAAAAGAATTTTTTTTTAGCACTTTTTAGGGCTTTTTTTATGTTTTTTAAAATTGAAATTAGGGGGTCCTTAAATTTTGGTGCACTTTGAGCTCAAATGGACCTCACCGTTGAGCTCGCAGTGCCCAAAAACCCCTATTTTGATATAAAACACATCTAATTTGGACAACGTTGCAGGGAGAGGCTAAAATTTTTTGCCCTAAGGTCGTGCACGCACCCTGAGGCAACTTCCATACGATTTTTTGGGCACAAAAAAAAAAAAATTCAAATAAAAAGGTGCAGCACACGCTCCACCCGCGCGCCCCACTGCCGCCTATTCGTCGCCTGTTCCCAACCAAACAGCCAACAGTTGGAGAAAACCGCCAGTGGTCAACTCCAAACCACCAATTGCTAGCAATTACTGCTAGCACCAGGGAGCCCATGTGACCAGCCGCTAAGGCTAGGGGCTAGCACTGACAGCTTAAATTTTTTTCTCTTTTGGGGTTTTTTTTTTCCCTTTGGAGCACTTTTGACTAAAATTGGTGTTCCGGGAGCTCCAGGCATCATTTTTTGACAAATGAGATATCGTCAGAAAGCTGGTTCCAAGCCCAACACTCCCATGGAGGTTAATCTAGTATTTTTTTCCATCTAGCTTTCTATTTTTTCTATCAATTCCAGATTATCCTTTTTGCATTCTGGAGGGGGGGGCTAATTTGCTCAAATTAGCTCCATTTTTCGATCTACAAGAAGCGCCAAAAAGCTCTTATCGAGAACCATCTAGATTTCTGCCTATTTTCATCATAATTTTTTCAAGGTACACAAGATTTAGATCTAAATCTTTTTTTCTCTTCTCTTGATAAAGCATATCATTCTAGGCTTAGGGGTTTGATATTTGGCTTGTGGGGGGGTGTTACTTTCTTATTTCTATCAGTTAAACCAGATATTTATCAAAACAAAAACCCCTTCTAAAAAATATGGCTGAGACCTCTTTTTGTCTAGAACTTCCGACCCCACATTATTATCACACATGGAAAACCCTAATGACACGACTTCTCCATTCAAAAGGGCTCTGGTCTTGTCTAGATGCAGTGCAACCAGTATTACAGAGGCCCTTTGAGATCATGCAGAATCGAAACAAGATGGATGAGGCTATGGGGTTGATTTCTTTATAGGTATCAAATAGCTTGCAGTTTCATCTTGATGGGTGCACTACCCCTCTATAGATGTGGACTAAATTTGAGACATTATTCAATACCATCAATGAGTTCAGAGCACTTCAGATTGAGGCAGAGCTTACCTCTCTTGTACTTGATTCTTTTCCCTCTATTGAGGACTTTCTCATGAAGTTCAAACAATAGAGATCTTTGTTACATGGATGTGGAAAGTGACAGACTGATAAAGAATGCATTTATCTGATTCTGTCTAAGCTTCGGGGAAACTTTTAGATCTTCTCTTCTACCTTTCATTCTACCATGGACGCTTTGGGACCTACATTCACCATGCCCACTTTTGAGGTGTTCTGTGATCGTTTGACTAGAGAGAAGGCCAAGCTTACTCAGTTGGACTCTCTAACAGGATCAAAGAACCAAGCATTGGTTGCCCAACCATCCAAAGAAAAGCATGAATAGAAGTCGAAGCAGATATCGAATTCCTCTTCTCAACACTCTACTGGCCCACCATCTTCTTCTAAGAAGGAGAAATAGAAGACTGAGAGACCTACATGTTCCTATTGTCAAAAGGGACCTCATGATGAGTCACATTTTTTTCAGAAGAGATTTGATGGCTATGAGAAATAGATTGTAGACTTGCAAGCTCTTCTTCAGAAGAGCACTGTTTCCTCTCCATCCTCTTCTACCTCACATGGGTTTGCTTTTCAGTCTTCTTCCACATCTTCAACATCTGGATAGGATTTTGGACAGGGTCATGCATTACGGGCATCCATTGAATCCCCTTCACAGGTCCCTTGGATACTGGATTTAGGTGCTTCTCACCATATGGAATCTTCTCAAGGGGTCTTCTCCATTGTTGAGGCTTCTCCCATTCCTCATATTCTCATGGGGAATAACACTGTCCTGACAGTCTACAGGAAAGGTTCAGTAGGCATTCAGGATGACACATTCAATGATGTATTGTATGTTCCATATCTATCTGTAAACCTTCTCTTGATTTATCAGATTACACACAGTGGATCAGGGAAGACAGTTGAGTTCATTGCAGATTCAGTCTTCATTCAGGATAGTGCGATAGGAGGCATTATTGCTACAGGGATAGTTGATCATTCCACCCATCTCTACACCTTCTCACACTTTGGTCCACCATCTCCATTGTCAGAGCATAACTCTCCTCTTTCGCGAGAGCCTCATGTGGTGTAGTCAGGTCGCTTGAGCTTTTGTATTGTTCCTGAGATCACTGCTATGACTACCGCACCACATCCTATTGAGGTCTTTTCTCTTCAGCGGGATTCTTCTTCAGCACTGCCTGACCCTCTAGCTCCATTCATCGAACCACTAGGTGCATTTTTTGAGGATTCTACAAAGGATGTTCATCTCCTCTTTCATGACAGTGTTAGCACACCTATCACACCACCTACATTGGGGATTCCCTTTCAGGATCCTCATGTTTTCTCCTTTGAGCATCAATTAGGCCTTCCAGTTTCACCTCTCATTCAGGGGTTTCCTTGTTATGTGCCTTTGTTTTTTCTATATTGGATTTGCATTGGTTCGATCATTTCCACAAGGGTTCCATCATTCTGGGGGGGCTTTGGTGTCTCATCCCTCTCTCATGGGGGGGCTGGTTGTACTTATGGTTTTGAGAGAGTCTCTTGAGCCATTTCTTTTTCTGCATTTTTCTATCTCTTTTTGGAGTAGGGTTTTTTTCCCACTGGGTTTTCTCCATTTCTCCATTTTACAGAGATTTGGTTGTGCTGGATATCTCATCAAGCCATGTTGCTGGGACCCATTTTTTTGCTTTCAGCATCGTAGTTTCCTTTGCTTTCTTCTTGCATTGTTTGTAGCTACATTGTTGCTCATCTTAAGGGGGGGTGTTAGAGTAAAGTATTAATTATGTTAATTAATCTTTACTCCCTTCTTAAGATGTCAACTCTTTTTCTTTAGTTGTTTATATTTAAACACACATGCACGAGTTGTTTTAAACTCATGTACTAGTTATTTTAAATATAAACTTGCATGCATTAGCATTGTAATAATTTAACTAATTATTACATGCACTAGGGTTTGCCTTTCAAGGCTTTTGATCTCCTTTATAAGGATGATCTATTGTACATTTAATTCATTCATTAATTGAAGATATTTTCTTGTTCATTTTTTGAGTCAAACCCTTGCCCTCTTCTTGTCTCTACTTCCTTGTAATAGGTTTTTGTATGCAGGTGATCTTTAGGTTTTGTGGATTTGTATTGCTCAAATCCTACAAATAGGTTGTACAATAGAGCTACACATATTTAAAGTGGCCTCTTGTGATGATTATATGGTGACTACCAAGATTTAAGTCATTCTTTTGACATTTTATGTTGTAGGGACATCAAAGATTCTCAATAAGATCCTATAGATCCATTCAACCATTCAACATAAGGTTGTATATCAGAGGTAGACTTGAACCAATATTAGGTTTCTCAAACATTTCAACACATTTTCCTCATCAAACAATACTCATTCAATGCATTCAAGGCATTATTCCATTCCATATACTCACATAACCTTCAAGGACTCAAGGCTAAGTAGGTCTTGTATGTTCAATCCTTCCATCAGCCTTGAAATAACAAGTACTGACACCAAGCACTTCTATGATCACATAAACTGTCATAAATCTTTAGGCCTACTCAAAGGCTCCTTCAATACTAGAAGTAACTCTTAACTTGAACCAATATATGGACCTTTCAACTATTTGATACAAGTAGTGATTGTCGTTGCACCAAAAGATCGACTTGTTAATGTCTAATACAACCACTAGACTTATAGAAGACATAGGAGGTAGTTAAGCCATGTCTCAAACCCTACAAGGGATGTTGGTCCACTGCCAAAAATCCCCCTCCCAACATCACTCACCGTGGCCTACATGGATTCGAACCTGTGACCAAGCTCTAATACCACTTGATACAAGTAGTGGTTGTCATTGCACAAAAAGATCAACCTGTTAATGCTCGATACAATCACTAGACTTATAGAAGACATAGGAGGTGGTTAAGCCATGTCACGAACCCTGCGAGGGATGCTAGCCCACTGCCAAAACTATTCACACTCAAACTAATAACTACAATAAACTCCTAACCACTTTGCATTCACTAATTGTCTTCATGAGACTCTATGTTCCCTTTCTTTGACTTAGTACCTTGGCCTATATGTTCTCCTTCTAAAAACACACTCAACCATCTATCCTTTCACAAACACTAACTAGAATCCTCACTCCCTTAAGCTTTTACCCATTTTTCATGACTGATTCTAAAACAACTTTGATCACATAACTCAATTGTTGATCACCCTTTCTTTTATGAATCACTGTCCTAATCTTATGAACTTCACCCATTAACTAGTTCTCTATTTTATTAGTCCCTATCCTAGAGACTCCATCCTCTATCCTTTGATCCCTTGTCCACATTTATCTTTCCAACTAACATCCCATCAACTTCGATGCTCCCTCACTATATTGAACATTGTTTAAACTCTTCATTGTCTTCCACCTTGACAATCCTTCAATTCCTGCAACTTTAAACAAACTAACCTTGACTTAGATCCCACACCCTCTATCAAATTCTTAGACTCTGAATTGGATTCTTAGTATACCCTCATTAAATCTTGTGACACTTTCCAAAGCCTTCCTTGTGGGAAAATTCTCATTAAAACCTCACTGTCTCTAATCTGTCACCTTTGTGATAGTTACAACCATTGTTTTCTCCAATAGTTCACATGCCAACTTCTTGCATGGCCTTATGCAACTGGTAGCAATTCAAAGGGAAAACATTTCCCCATCTCCATACCGAGTATGGGGTATTTAAACAACATTATTGTGAACGAAATTACATTTTGGATTATTGCCAGATACCCTAGTCGAGGGTTTAATCACTTACCACAAAAAAAATTACATCTCTATTAAAAGTCCATAAAAATGAATGCCACAAAACCTGAGACAATGCAAATTCAATTCACTAACATGCTATGTAATTGTTCCTTCAATTTAGAAACACATAAACATTGAAACTACATAATAATAGTTAAATAAAAATATGATAAATATAGGAGCAATACCATATTTTATATCAACTTAATTTTGCTACATCAACACTAGTGCCTCTCATCGGACTGTTCAAGCCTTTTTAAATCTTTTGGATCACACTCCATGATCCATCATTAGGATGAGATAACCAGAGAACATTGAAGTAAAAAATGAATAGCAGATCTAGATAGCTAAAAAGATGAAGGGATATAGGAGACATGTAGATCAAGAAACTTGTAGCGGGGGGACAAGAAAATAATACCTTTAAGAAAATCACAATTGTAGAGAAAAAAGATAAAGACGGGATCAATGGAATATCATACCTGCAATAGAATAGAATAAACTTGAATAAAGAAAGAACACAAAGAGAAAAATGAGAGAACAACAATTGCAAATGCAAAACAAGTATACATAGTCAAATCCAAAAAATTGCAAGCTAATAATATGAACTCTAGAAATTTCTTACACATATATGGCTAGTAGGGCATATAGAAAAAAATCTGTAGATTGTTTTTTTTATTTACTATGTGGTGCATTGCACCATAATTGATGTGATCCAACTGGTGATGCTAGAGGGTATAAATACCATCCACCTTAGCAATTAAAGGGATGGATTGAGGAGGAGAAGAAGCTTGAAGAGCAATATGGGAAGTAACATAACTATGTCTAAGGAGAAGATATTTTCCTCCTTATTTTTCAAGATCCTGAATTTGAGAATGACACCCTATCTACTTATGGTCAATCATTTGAAAAATGAGATGTATCTTGTTTTTTCTCCCATCTAGAAGTACCTTGACCTTGATATTTTTTCACTTCCATTTATATATTTTCTTGTAGGTCATCTGATCCATGGACTTCAGATCTTTGATGATCCCATTTGCAATATTGGGTAGAAAACATGTGTAAGTGTGCATATTTTAGAATGTGCTTGGTTTAAATTTAAATCCCCAAAGAACACACCCAAATGAATTTTCTTCAACTCCATGAAAATGTAAAGAAATTAGATAAATTTCAAAAATTGCAATATCTAGATTTTGGAAAACAACAATAGCACAATAACTTGATAAAAACATATGCATAAAATTGAAATTTGGATTGTGATTCCCTTATGTGGATTCCCAACTATTTTGAAAAAAGTACTAGAAGATTCAAAATGGTTTGTGAAATTGTGTGATTCTTGAAACTTAGGGCTCCCTTGGAAAACTTTGTTTAGAATGAGATTCCTTAAAAGGAAGTCTTGCTTGTGTTGATACCATGTAGAAATTAGCAGGTATGCACCCTAAGATATTAAGTTTAACAAGACAATAACAATGTGATAAAGGAGAAAAAAACATGTGATATTGCTTACAAACTGCAATACTTTGTCAAAACTTGATGCTTGATTGATTAAAAAATAAGTTTGGATGTCCATCCATACACATCCACTCACATATTCAAAGAAGGCCAACCTGGCACATATCTAAAGGAGACAAATCTACATAGGGAACTTGACCTAAATATTCAGTAGAAGGTCCTTAGAACTACCAAAATCTTTGAGGTCACCATGTCAAGATTATTGTGGCTGCCTTCTAGTTTCCAACTTTTCTCTTAAATATCACATCCTACTCCAAAAACCCTTGTAAATCCAAGAAAAAAATTCCAATAGAGGGTAGCAATTGTTCTTCCTCCTTGTCTAGCATGGACAACACAAATTGGTGTAAGTTCTCACAATTTACTATTGGGTGCATCTGCATGAATGGAGACAAATCAAGCTTGGAAGGTTTTTTCTAGCTTGCTTCAAGATGGTGAATGACCCATGCCATGTAATTTTGAGCTTGCTAGCTTGCCCTTGAAGCCTCTCCTTACTCAAATACAACCACACACTATCCCCAACTTTGATCCTATTCTTTCTTTGGTGTTGAGCCTGTTTAGCCTGTATTTGGGTTGGGATTCCTTGGATCGTTACTTCACTTTCTGGTGAATATGCAATATCCTTTCAATAAACTCTGATGCTTTCTCACTTTTGAATCTTGTGATATTTCATTGCAACATAAAGGGGTTGAATAATCAATTAGTGAAAACATCCTTCAAATGGTGACTTATTAGTAGATGTATGGACAACCCTTTTGTATGAGTGTTGGCTATATATATGCCAAAGACTCTTCTCCAATTATTGGACACCTGCTATTATAAACTCTTCTCATTTGTACCAAAGTCCTATTTGCAAAATTTTCTTATCCATCATTTTGAGGATGGAACTGTGCTTCTTTGGAATTTTTTATCCATCCCATCCCATCCCATAAGGTATTCTAAAATCTCCCTAAAATTTTGGATCCCTGTACGAAACAATGGACTTTTAAAATCTTGTGCTTCTTGTCCTATTAGTTGTTTCATTGCAACATCAAGGGGTTGAATAATAAAGTAATACAAACATGCTTCAAATGGTATTTTAATAGTAGATATATGTGCAACCCTTTTGTATGAGTGTTGGATGTATGCCAAAGAATCTTCTCCAATCATAGGACATTTCCTGTTTATCATTTGTACCAATGTCCTATTGGTATTTGCAACTTTTTCTTATCCATCATTTTGAGAATGGAAAATTTTTCTCCTTTGGAGTTTGGTCTCCATTCTTATATCCCATAAGATATTCTAACATTTTTCCAAAAAATTGGATCCTTATGTGAAACAATGAACCTAGGCAACTTGAAATTCACTTAAACATCAAGAAAAAACAACACCTGCGTCATGCTCTATTATTATCTTTTTACATGGAATCAAAACACAAATTTTACCAAGACTGTTAATTTCCCATAAAATCTATACAAGTAATCTTGCATGGTCTAGTAGGAATTGTGAGAGGTATATATGGTCCACAATTTATGATCATAGTTTTGCCTGTACAATAGTACAACATTGTTTACATCCTTTAATGAGTTTAGCTGCTTCTTGTTGAATGTTTGGCAAATACCAACAACAAAATGGCTTGAAACAAAATGACTCATGAGTAGTGGTTCACATGAAACCATCCATCATTGACTCAAGGCACATTTTAACAAAAAAATTTGTTATATATATATATATATATATATGAAAATTGTTTGGGTTTGTCAGAATTCCGATGAACACCAGAAGACAACTGATGAGGTTGCCATACATGCGACGATACAAATGTCACATGTATGACATTATAATCATCATCATTATTGTTGGAATTCCAACGAAAACCAGAAGCCAATCAATGAGGTTTCCATACTTGTGACGACACAAACGTCACATGTATGGCAACATAATCATTGCCGTTCTCGTTGAAATTCTAACAAACACTAGAAGACAACCGATGAGATGTTTGTCGAACTTCCGATGAGACTTTGTTGGAAAAGAGCCCTTTGTTACAAATATATTTCCAATGTGGTTTTGTTAGAAATCCAATGTGTACTCTGTCATTGAAAGTTCTGACAAAAAAACTACGACGAAGATTCTCCTTGATGTTTGTCAGAATTTTGACATATTGTTGTCTGAATTCCAACGAAGAGTCATCGTAAATTTGACCCAAATGCACTAGTGGCAAAAAAGTGATTATGTTTATCCCACATTGACAAGGTGAGTGTGAGAGCATTATAAAAGAGATTGAAGAGCTTTCCTTCAACAAGTTGGGAAAATATATGAAATTGATAAATTTGTTTAGAGAAACTATCTTCAAGGGCTTGGAGGATGAAATCCCTCTTTGTTGACATTCTCTTCACTTTTGAAAGACATAGTCAAGGGGATTTGAAAGTTATCTTGGAATTCATAGTTGGGTAAGGTTCGATTGTATCATATTTCTATTCAATCCATTAAGAAGTCTCAGCTCGAGGGGGTTGAATTGAAGGGTTTGCTAAGTATCTCCTCTTGATGAATGTTATATTAGTTGTAGCATTTGGAAAAGGTTTTACAACTTGGAAAGGGCTTGTACAATCTTGTGCATCATTGGGAAACACAAATTGATCATAATTCTATAAAGGGAAACATAACAGTTAAGAGAACAATCTGTTGTACTTGTACATGACTGAGATATCTTTGTTGAATTTTGTACAATTTTGGAAGCATTTGCTAAATCCGTACAGGTCCAAATCCACTACCAATACTATTGTACAGGTTTGAAACTCATCAAGGGAGTTGATTCAAGTATGATAATCAACTGTAGTGATTTGTACAATCTATAGCTAGGATTAAACCTGGGTGAAGCCTAGGAAGGGTTCATCTAGGTTTACATGGGGTGCATTCTTAGTTGAGCTTAAAAATCAGTGATCATCACACTTATATTGATTATCAGTGTTATTAGTGAATGCATAGAAGAGTTACTTGGCTCTATATTGTTAGTAATTAGTGTAACTAGTTGCAGTATCATTTGTGTTATGTTTGTGTCTATCATTTCATTTTAAACCCACACAAGCAATTAAAAACTCAAGTGAATTAGTAAACAAACCAAAAGATTTTAAAAAATTAGATTGACACCAAGGCAACCACTTACAAATTGGAGCCCACTAAAAGAGAAAAGTGCACAACAAAAGGAGACAAAAGCCTTTAGGAGTTCACCAAAGAGGTCCCAGGTGTGCAACCACTATCTTGAAAACCCGTGCTCACGGTCCCATTGGCTAGATCTTGGCACCACAACAACCCTATACCTATTGCACCACTCTTTGACTCACATTGTATCTTTGACTTATTCTCTCATCACATACTATTTCATGCATAAGGTAAGGCTCTCCCATTTCCTATTCATTAATTCTATAGATATATTTAAACTCCTCCTTATGAAACACTAGTATAGTTCTCTCTCTCCAAACTCCTACTCCTTTTATACCATACTTACTATGATGGGGCTCTCTCTCTCTCTGAACTCCTCCTCTGCTTATGCCAAACTACTATGGATGGATCCTCTCCTTTCTCCTTCTAGATGACATCTTCTTCATCTTCTCCATCTTTCTCTCATATAGAAGAACTCTTTATTCTTTCTTACTTCCTCTATCATTTGAGTCTTACATACCATTGAATTGGGATATCACTTTCTCATCTTCTACTCATTGAACTGAACTTTCTTTTGTAGCATGAAAGATAAGTGCAAAGCCCCAGGTCTGACTTTGAATATGAACCCTAATGTCTCTCATTCATCAGAACTAGGAAGAATGAGCAAAAACCAACCAAGAAATGGCTCTCTTTTGCAGGTAGCAATTGTTCAGCCAAATGAATATGTCCTACCAATTTGAATTGCTTTGAATCCCAATACCAAAGGTATCTATGCCCTAGCTTTCAACTTGGAATGGGTAGTTTCAAAAACTAATTTTTAATTAAAATTTTTGTTAGATTGTTTTACTCTGATGAATACAAGGAGGATTCAAAGGTTTCCACTTCCTATGAACATGCCCTTGCAGGCTATTGCTTATAAAAAATGTCAATTGTATCTAATACTTCTCAAATAGAAGAGAAAAATTATGTCAAACAAATGTGTGTTGCATCCTTCATGCTCATTTATTTCTATGAGACAAATTATGTCTCTATCTTCTGCAATAGGCCCTAACCCAGGTTTCCACTTCTAAGGGTAACCTCTATAATCCCAACAAACTAATCTTAAGGAAACTTGGGTAGAACTTGATTTCTATTTGTTCAGGCATACACAACTCAAAGTTGAGTCTTCAATCCTATTTCCCCATTCTAACCTTGCTACAAAATTTTTGAGTAAAAATTTGTTGCCACTTCTTTGCTTCCAACTCACTATTTTGTTTGAGAATGAGGCCCAGAAGAGGCAATAAAAGCTTTACTTTTGTACAAAAATGCCCTTTTGCCCTCATCCCTTTCCACTCTAACCTTTGACTTTTCCTCCCTTATTTTTCTCTTGTTGCTTAATATTTAAATCTTCATTTAGAAAAAGGGACGAGCCTCTCAAGAGTTGTTTCTCACTTAGAAGACTTTTCTTGTCATGTATGCTTGACATGATGATTTTTATAGGCCTAGCTCTCTCATCACTAAGCTTGCCCACCCACCATGCTTTAAAGGTTCATCCTTGCCAAAGTCACTTGCAAGATCGAGAATACACCAATTTTTTTTCATAATCTCACTCTGATAATTATGTTTGCTACCTTGACTTGCCTTTCTTTGATTTCTCTATCTTTCATATTGTCATTTTGAGTGTTTGCTTCTTCTTCCACATTAGCAAAATTGTTAATAATTTGTGTGCAAGTTTTAGGTTTTTTTGTTGTAAAACCTCCTTTCTTTCCTTCTCTCTAATTCACTCCATGGTTGTTTGCTTGGTCAACCACTTTCCCTTTAGCTTGAGATGCTTTAGAATTCAATGAATCTTTATTTTCCATTGCATATTCTTTCATGATTTGCTAGGAAACCTTCATGTCTTTCCTTTTAGTCTTCCATACCAAAAAAAGTTCTCACAATGATGCCTCTTGGTCCTTCAAAACCTTATTATTTTATGATAAATACTAATTTGCAACTGTTAATGCATGGACTTTATGATCTATTTCTTGCTCTTTAACTTTCAAAACCTCCAGCATCCTCTTCACTTTTAACAACTCTTGCACATAAAGGTTGAATGACCAAGTGAGAGGTGTCAATGTAGGGTTGTAAAAGGTAGAATCATCAATGTCTTTACAACCTTTGGACCTGTTGTTGCCACACACTTTCAAAGGAGACTTGTTTGAATAATGTTTGTTATGGAGGGCCAAAATATTTTCTTTGAGAAGCACTTTTTTACTTGCCTAATCCCATTTTTAATAGACAAGTCCATGTTTCAAGAAACCCCAAAACTACTTGGAATTGACCCAAACCCACTTCCATGCTTTGACTAAAGATGCAACTTCACTTGACCCAAATGAATTATTTTAATAGTGTTGGATATCTCTTGTCCATTTTTCATGGATGATGATAGATGCATTTCCATTGCCAAAAGAGAAGAGGAAAAAGCAAAATAGAGAGCAGGGCTAAATGCCTATAGATCTATCTATTGGGGGTAGCTTAAAGAATAATATTTTCCTCGAAAAGGGAGAAATTAGAGCCCATCAAAAGTGAAAGGTGCACAACAAAAGGAGACAAAAGCCCTTAGGAGTTTTCCAAAAAGGTCCCAAATGTGCATCCACTATCTTAAAAACCTGTTAACTCTTTTTCATGTAGAATCGCCAATATAGTTTTCAAACTTGACTCTCGGGTTCTCAACTTTGAATTCTTATAGGGAAAAGGCTAATTGATAAGGACCAAGTCCTTCTTCTACTTCGGGCTCCACAGACCTAGGCGGGTGTACCTATCTTCAGACTCACTGCTTCATAATGATATTAATGGAAGTAAACACTCATTGCAAAAAAATGGCAAGTGTGACAAGGATAAACTCCTTCTTTTCAAGCTTTGAACTCGAGCAGGTTAACCCATGTCAGATCTACTTCTTGAAAGGATCACAACACTAGTTTATATCCTTGATACAAACTTTATCTTCTCAGTCATTCAAACATACACAAAAGTAAATTATTATTTAAGTTTTGTTGAGGGTGAGATCTCTGCAAATCGAGGATAGACCAGTGCCTTATCTTCGGGTATAGAGTCAAACAGTGAAACATATACTTACATAAATCTTCTAAATGAAACACAAACAAATCCCAGATGAAATGCCTTACAATTCATCCTGTCTTAAACACATTTGATCATCAAATTCTTGCCAAATTCCTAAGATCTCAAAAATTAACCTAAAGACATTACCCTTTCCTTGAAAGGAGCTAGAGATTAAAATCACAGATACCTTGTAAATGGTATATCAAAACTACCTTATAGATTCAATATACAAAAGCCACATAATTCAAACAAGAAGACAATTGAAATCATGCAAGGGAATTCTATTGTATTCTAATAAAATTTCATTGTATCAATACATTTCAAAATCTGATAAAATATTCTAAGATTTCAACAATGGAGCCAAGCCTCTACAGTATATTTTTCAACCTCCTTTGAAATGAACAAAGACTTACTACTTATACCAATCAGCCATCTTGGAATCCTCAAAAGGATGCAACAAGCTTCATATGGCTGTTAAAAGATCTTGCACTAAAAACAAGATTACAAACAGAGAAGGTTGTTTGCAACAACAGATTACAAATATCTATTTCCAACAATCCCGTAGGTGGCATCTTTGTCTAAAGATATTTCAGAGCAGTTTCTAAATTTGTTGCATGAATGATGACCTCCATCCAGCTAATTTACATCATCCTTTGTTTGAAACCGCTCTTCCTCCAATTCTGTATCAGGTTCCATGCGTAATTCAAATTTGGCTAGGTGTCACACTCGTGTCTATGATAACTTGCTTGACATCTTTGTCCCTTTTTACCTTGATCTTCAAAGGTTTGGAGTACTAACACCTGCCGCTTCTTCACCTAATTGCCCTTTCTTCTGAATCTTCTGATAGATATGTGGATTCCCAAGTCATGTAGGTTTCTTCACTTGGCCAATGAAAGGCAAGGACCTCATCTTTCTTTGGGGACAACTTTTCCCACTCATCAACCAACTAATGAACCTCTATTCTCACATTAGCAAAGTATATCCTAGCATCCTGAAGGAGTTCAATAAAGTGTACGAATGGGGTATTATCATCTGTACATAGAATGACATTTACTTTAGTCAGTACTTGTCTATCTATTTTCTCCATCCATTGACCTTTATCCTTGATTACCCCATCTGCCTTAATAAGACCAGGGAAAATTTGGAAATCATCCTGGAAATATCTTGTTCTTAAGATTTATGACCTTCTTCTTATACTCTCCCTATTTACCTCAAAGTCAAAAAGATCCTTGACAACCCCGTAAGTACTTGCTAGCTCAATATTTACAACACATTTATCCTTATTTTGATCAAACCATGACCTCAGACTATCTTTTCTTGCAGACCATCTTTCCAAAATTTTGTCCACAGTAGCAACCTCTTTCTGAAAAATTGTGAAGACATCTGCCAATTGTTTTGTAGATTTGTATATTTCTTTAGGCCTCACCTTTGCAACAAAATGTGACACAACATCTTTTATCTTCTCACCTAACCTATCCTTTACTTTTTGATCAATATCCTCTTCATCTATGGAAGGAGGAAAAGGGGAAGGGGGAAGTTCAATAATAGGGCTTGATGAGGAAGGCCCTACAGAGGAGGAAGCTATCTCAATTTTCTCTGATAATTGTATTGGGCCCTGTTCTCCCAATTTCTTTCTTAAATCTGCAATCAAAATATCTCTCTCAAGAATCCCCTATTTCATCTCACCATAAACCTTCAAAATTGTTTCCAATTTTGCAGTGAGCTCTTCCTTCTCTTTAGCTTCCTTTTCTGCCACCTTTGCTGTTAATTGTGTCGTGGCCATTACCATACCTGATGCTTCCACCAAAGAAGTATCAGTAACTCTTCTTACAATTAAACTCCTTGAGAGGTCATCTTTGACAATTTTCTTTCCTTTATCACTTTCATTCTTCCTTAAAGACCACATTACCAACGCTTGATGATTATCACTGGAAGTGACTCCCTTAATAGCTTGTTCTGCTTCCTCTAGAGTTCTATGGAGAGGAGTGGTCTGTTTTCTAACTGCATCAAACACTACTGCATCAGCTATATCCCATTCTGGGAGGATCAGTACTCCTGACATCTTTACCATATCTCTTCCCTGTTCTAGAGTGATTTGTTTAAACTTTGCAGTCATCTCTGTTTTCACTTCTTCCTCTATGACTTGTAAATCCTTCTCCAGATTCTCTTCATGTCTCTTCTCATAGATTTCTTGAAATTGTTTGATGTTTAATTTCCAAAGAAATTGCATAAAGGCCCTAGTTTTAACAAAAGTGTCATCAACCAAAAATTCTTCACAAGCTTGCTTGATTACAGGGTCCAGTTCAGTACCTGCTAACTCCCTTGCTGTTAAATCCAACTTAGGTTCTTTTGGTAGCTCTGGCACTCCCTCATTTACTTCTTCATAAGTCATAAAGATTTGACCTAGAGCATCTACTTGCTATATTTGTTCTGCAATCTCTTGGTCATCAAAAATTCTTATAGGAGACTGTGATGGGGAGTACTCCTTTTCCACATGAGCAAGTCTCTCCTCCAATCTTTGCCTTTTTGATGGGGGTGGAGAATCAATTATATCCTCAGAAGTTTGAGGATGAGGAGAATCGGGGATCTCCACAATCTCCTTTTGTTTTCCAACCTGTTGTGAGGTTGATGGGATATCCCTTTTATCCATTTGCTTTTGCTGGCTCTATTCTGGTATCACCACATTGTAACCAATCTTCTTTTGCACCATATACCTCCCCGGGGGTAACCCTTTTGCAAACACAGGCTTGCTCAACAATTGTCTAGCCTTTTCTGGATCATCCTTCATAACCTTTTCCTTCTTCTCATTTAAGGTCTGAAAAATATCCTGAAAACAATTCATAAGAGTGTCTATTTTCTTCCCCATTAGAGTTATGCTTTTCAGGGGATCCCATCCCGAATCAAATTGCCGGATAAAATCTAGTGTCTTCCTGTATACCAACCATTTTTCTTTCATAACCTCTTGTTCCTGTATCTTTGCTACATTCCTGATAATATCTTCAGGGAAATTAAAAATATGGTTGATCATGGCACACTTGGCTCTCTTTTTAAACATTTCATTATAGAAACCTTCTGGATCTGTTGTTCTGGCAATTGCAGTAGCCATATGGTATGGAGCCAGAATTTTATCCATGTAAACCCATCCACCCTTGGTAATTATGAATTGATGGGCAATGGTAACATTTGGGAACAAAGTTCCCTTGCCTTTCCCAGTGAGGGCACACTCCTCAATATCCCCTAATTGCCTCAAGAACTCTGCAATTCCAATCCTAAGGGGTACCTGATAGGGCAATATAAAAGGGGTCCCCCTAAAACCATACAACCTGATAATAGTTGATACATTGTAGAAAATAACATCTCCCCAATTGTGTACGATGTTCAGGTTCTTAGCAAACTGGTTTGGCCTAACAAGCTGTGCCAACACTGTTGGGATTCTTGGGTTGTCTAAGACAAATAGCTTCGTGAGTCTAGCTGCAAAACATTTATCAAAATTGATGAAACTATGATCCTTCTTATCCCAGGTCATTGTGAGGCTCCATAGTTGGACTGGCATGTCTTCACCATCCTTCTTTCTCACCAATTCCATTTGTTCAAAATAGCTTGCTCCTTTGAACATAAACATGTACATTATGAAAGAGTACTAGCAAAAGGGCCTGTCACCTTCATTCTTTTGAATCTTTACTAATCCATTATGGATTAATTCAGCAATAAAAGGAGCAAAATCAAAGTGATAGACACGTGTGCATGTAAAATTTGGATCATCATGCACATCAAGTGTATTGGCATCCTTTCACTAACATCCTCTCCAAAAACCTGACATAATGACCAATATGCACCCCTAGCTCTGATATCAAAATATTCTATTTTAAAAGGCTCTGGAGTGTTCTGCCCCACAACAACCATTTTTCCAATTTTGATGCAGAAGTCCTTCAACAACTTGCCTCTAAAATAGTTCCTTTGTGCATTATACACTTGCCTTAGTTCTTCAAAGTTAATACTCTCCAAACTTTCTGAGGGTTCACTTAACCCGAACACCTTCCTAATTTCTTCAGCAGAAAGTTTAATCAATAACACTCCCGTTGCATCCCTAATTTCTTTAGTGATTGGATCATAATTCTTTGCAACCTGGGTCATCAAATCTACATCTAAAAAGACACTAGGCACGACAAGTTTTCCTAGGTCAGACTGCCATATATTGCTTGCAGGGTGAGGGGCATTTCTCTGACTAAAACCTACTTTGAATAATTCCAATCCTGTGGTATCAGAGTCACCTCTTGCGTTGATAGTACCAATTTTGGCCTCTCTAATAAAACTTGCCGTGTCATATAAACCTTATGCTATTTTTACCCTAGGATCTTTGGGAATCAAACTCTTGGTTTTCACCGGGGTAGTGGAAGAGCCGGGAAGTAACTGCAATAAATCTTCGTGCAAACCTCTTTCACTATACTCTATTTTACCCGACAATTCTTTCCTTGGTGCCATTTTAAGGTTTATCTTTAAAAGAAACCTTTGCAAGATAGACAAAATACAGAACTGTGATTCTTTTAGTAAGGAAGCAAATCGCACAAGAATTTCACCAACCTTTTTTCTCAGAAACCACCCGGGAATAGAAGCCAAACCTCAAAATTCTTCACGCCTGAGTCTCTACAAATTTTTTATCTCTTTGTGCTTCTGAAAGTGCGCAAAATTTTGATATATGAGCCACTAAAGTAGTCATGTCAACAATTAATTTAGCACGATTGAAACAATTACTCCTCCGGAAGAGCAAACTGTCACTTCTTCAATGGGAAGCTTCAACTTTGCACCATTTTATCTTCAGTTTGAAAGAGAACCGTCGATCCTCATTAGCAGATGATCTAACGGCCTATCGCATGATTGCATGGCGTGAAAAACACTCATGCGAACATGCGACTAACCGTCACGTTACCTTTCTATTTTTGGCGGTCTTTTGTAACTTCCTCTGTTAAAACAAAATACTATTCGCATGATCGCATAGCTTAAAAGAAGCTTATGCGAACATGCGAAAACCTGTTAGCATTCACCGTCACTGTCTTCTTCTACATCGCCGGTCCCACCTCACCTTTGTCAATAAAGAAATTCCATGCTTGCAACACCTGGCAGAATATCAGGTACTTTCTTTCTTTCCAAGCACCAATGTCTACTGATACTAACCAATGAGAAAACATTATTTATGCACATCTGTCAAAGGTTTCACTGGAGAATCGCACTTGATTCAACGCAAGATCAACGGCTGTCGCATGATCACATAGGCTTAAAAGATCCCATGCGATTATACGACAGCTGTCCGATCTTCCCTTTACTGCTTTAAACCCTTGGAGATTCTTCTGTTACCAGCCCTACTGTTCTTGGCAAATAGAAGGCCGCCACTTGTGAGATACTTGTCAGTGGTCCCACCTTGTTTTCGCATCAGGCTTTGTTATAAAATCAACGGTTATTTCGCATGTTCGCATGGCTTGGAAATATTCCATGCGAACACGCGACCGCCGTTAGATCTTCTTTGAAGATTCACGGTTGGATGAAACTTGAAACATTAGAATACAAGGTAATTAGGTCATAAGAAATGTTATTTATATCACCGAGTTTCTAGACTTAGGAAGAAATATAACCCCCTCGTAAAAATAAATGCATGTGCTCTTTAATGGACCTAAGTGACTTAAAAAGTAATGCTCGAAAAGAAATGAAGTAATTGACTTAGGATTTATTTTGAAAATGGCAAACATTTTGGGGTTTTTGACATGAATTCAAAATTCTTCAAGGACAAGACCTAGGGTAAGGATTTTTGAAATAGGGTTATGACAATTTTTTGAAGAAATTTCGGCACCTGTACCTAGGACAACTTCACAGACCAGAGGACTAAACCAATGTTTGGACAAAAACCTCAGAAATTTAAGAATACTCCCAACAAAACCCATGCTCATGGTCGCACTGGCAAGATCCTGGCACCACAACAACCCTATACCCATTGCATTGCTCTTTAACTCGCATTGTGTCTCTAACTTTGTATCTTGTCGTGTGTTGTCTAAAGCTCTCCCATTTCTTATTCATTAATTCCATAGATATATTTAAACTCCTCATGGGACACTACTACAACTCTATCTCTCTCTCTCTTCAAACTCTATTCTTTTTATACCACACTACTATGGCGCTCTCCCCCCTTCCAAACTCCTCTGCTTATGCCATTCGACAATATCTGTATAGCATCTAAAATGTACTATTTATTATAATTATTAATTAATTAATTAAAAATTAAAATACAATAAATATAATATTTTCAAATTAATTAATAATTACAGTAAATAGAACATTTTAGGGTATACCAAATGGCTATGCATTAAACCTCTCCTTTCTCCTTCTAGATGGCAACTTCATCTTCTCCATCTTTCCCTCGTATAGAACTCTTTATTCTTTCTTACCTCCTTGTCATTTGAGTCTTATATATCATTGAAATCTTGTACTCATTGAACTAAATTTTCATTTGTCATATGAAAGCTAAGTGCAAAGCCCCGGGTCTGACTTTGAATCTGAACCCTAATGTCTATCATTCATCAGAAAATATGAAGAATGAGCAATAACCAATCGAGCAATGGTGCTCTTTCGCGGGTAGCTGCTGTTCAGCCGAATGAATCTGTACTGCCAGTTTGAATTGCTTTGAATCACAATACCTAAGGTATCTATGCCCTAGCTTTCAGCTTGGAATGGGTAGTTTCGGAAACTAATTCTTAATTAATAATTTTGTTAGATTGTGTTATTCCGAAGAATACGAGGAGGATTCAAAGGTTTCCACTTCCTACGGACAGGCCCTTGCGGACTATTGCTTATAAAAAATGTCAATTGTATCCGATACTTCTCGAATAGAAGAGCAAGATTTTTTCCCGTTCGTTTTCATTATTAGAAGCCCTTTTGAGCCACCATCACAACAACACAAAATGGATGGACATGATAGGAAGAACAGCTTAACAGAGACTTCTCCTGATTGTGCTAAAATATTCTCTGAAAAAGATATTGAGTATGATGATCACCCAAGTTCAACCCCAGCTAGTGATACTTCTCATGGGCATAATGATTCTTATGATAAATATAAGCATGCTGATCACCCAGATTCAAGCCCAGCTGAGAATGCTTCCCATGTAAACACCTCCATTAGGAAGCGAAGAAAATCAGAATGCCATAATCAAACGACAGAACACTGTGAAGAGTACCGTCCAAGTAAAAAATTTAAACAGCATGTTCCCAATTTTAGAAACAAGAAAAGAAATAAAAATTTATTTACAAATGAAAGAAACTTAAGGAGTGAATGGGTAAAACAAGATGATGAATTCTTCAGCACTAAGCCTTCAACTGTAACAAACAGGAGAGCAGAAAGAGATGAAGAACCATTTGATATTTGCAGGCCCAATGTTTTTCGACCAAGAGAGTTATCCCCTCCACCACAGAGTAATGAGACTTACAACGAGATTCAGAACTTGATGCCTGGTATGTTTTTGCTAAAGAAATGGCTCACAAAACGTGAACAATGTACATTAGTTAAAAAATGTCAAGAACTTGGTCTTGGGAATGGTGGATTTTTTCAACCCAGTTTTGATAGTGGTAAAAAAATGTGTTTGAGGATGATGTGCCTTGGCGTGAACTGGAATCACAAAACACATCAATATGAAGAAATTCGACCACATGATAATGCACAGCCTCCACCCATTCCTTCAGACTTTGTTCCATTGGTTCGCAGGGCCATTGAAGATTCTCGCAATAAACTCAGAATGGACCACAATATAACCCAAGAAGAGTCGTTAAAAGCTTTGCCTGGCCTAGACCCTGATGTTTGCATTGTTAATTTCTATGAGGAGAGTGGAAGATTAGGACTACATCGGGACAAAGATGAAAGCCGAGCAAGTCTTGAAAAAGGTTTACCTGTGGTATCATTTAGTATTGGTGACACTGCAGAGTTTTGTTATGGAAAGGACAGGAAATCTAAGAAACTTAATAAGATCAATTTGGAGTCTGGAGATGTTCTAATCTTTGGAGGAGAATCAAGGCTTGTTTTCCATAGCGTCTCTCGTTTGTACTCTGGCACTGCTCCCCACTGGCTTACTGAAAACACTTTGTTGCGCCCTGGCCGACTAAATCTCACTTTCAGGCAGATATCTATATGACAGAATGTTGATTTTATGTATGATTGCCCACCTTAAAGAGAAAGAGTACTGAGTCGTCATCTTAGTGGTAAAAGATCAAGATGTGCAGAATCAAATTAATTAACTGATTACTCTTTTAAGTAGCACCGGCTTTATCAGCTACGTGGATTTAATATGATTAAATGATTCAATTTCAGTTCATTGGTTTTCTGAACTCTATTATTAGTCCTCCCTACGGGAGAAATAGTTTGCACTGATAACTGTGCCGACGTAAAACTTAAATTAGCCACTTCATGTTTCTATTTTTGTCCCATTTTATTAAAAAAAATTATCACCATATAATTGTCATTGGTTCCAAGATATTTTCCTGAACAGATTTTCGAATTTCTGATTAGTAAAATCAAGCAAAACCATAAATCATGCAATAGTAAAAATTTAAACTGTTTTGTAATGTTTGGCCGAGAAGGTAATGGTAGTTTTCAAATTCCTTCACCCATTAGATTGTCACAATTAAAAAACATCAACAAGTTAGAGGATGGTGGCAAATGTTGTATGTCTGGCTTCACACCTACCAAGTGTATTTGGTTGCAAGTTTCTAAAGCCTTCGTAGAAAATTCATTTTGTTAATATCATGCAATCAGGGCGTTCGATGGGACCACATTTCTTTCAGTCATTTTGTCAAACAGTTCACGTACCTTATCCATGTTTCCAAATTTTGCACGTCCTGTGATCATGGTATTCTGTCAAACAGTTCGCGTGCCATGTCTACGCTTACACTTTTTGGCATGCACGTCTACCAGGGCAGTTACAGGCACAACATTTGACAAATTTTCTCTAATATCGAGTACCATGTGAAGGATGTCCATACCATGTTCCAAAGCTCCCGTTTTGGCACAAGTTGGGAGAATGATGGCAAAGGCTGAGGATTCTGGGTTTACACCTACGCATTTGATTGAGGATTCTGGTTTTATACCTACGCATTTGGTTGAAAGTTTCCAAATCCTTCTCAACAAAAGCACTTTGTGAATATCCTGCAATCATTGTATTCCATGAGACCACATTTCTTTGAGGCATCCAGTCAAACGCTTCCACACTCTGGATACAAGCCTCTAATATCTGAGAATGATCACCCTTCCCTTACGTTTTGATGGGCACATAGAACCATGATCTGTGCAACACCTATTGTAATTATTAATTAATTTAGATATGTTATATTCATTCTATTTCAATTTTTAATTAATTAACTTTAAATTTTAATTAATTAAAACTATAATAAATGGGACATTTTATAGTAAATAATAAAAATAAAATTTAGGTAATTTTTTAATAGATGAAAAGCAACTTTTTTTTAATTTATAAAACATAGTATGATGTTATTTGTAAATGAAATAAATCAATTTAGTGAAAAAGTAGTGATAAATAAAATTTATATAGTCATAATTTCTTTCAATTTTAAATTAAGGGTGAGAACTACGATGTGGGTTTCAGGATATAAAACTTTTTATAGAGGAAGAGGTTTCACCAATTAGAATCTCTATTTTTATATATGGGAGGTCTCATGAAGCCAAAAGAAGATTACTACTAGATTAATTAGAATCTTGTCCTCAAAATTAGCAGCTCTTATTTTTTAGGACTACAAATTTGAGTGGGTGGAAAATGTGGGGTTAGAAATTGCCCCACCAACTTAGGTTTTCTTCTACCACTTGTCAATCATATGAAAGTTTTCAATTCTTATCAATTTTTATTTATTTATTTCATCACTTGAATCCAAAAAAAACTAAAACCCCTAGATTTCATAAATTGTACAACTTAATCTTTCAAGCATGATCTCCACTACAAATTTTATTTGATCTCCCATCTTAAAATAATCTTTAAAAATCTCTAAAATGTTTTAGGAATCTTCCTACATAAGACTACACCCTAAGAGTTCCTTTTCTAATTGTGTTTTTGGTAATTTTGGTTGATAGTATCGTTCTAACATTAAACTAAGTAGTTGAATGACATGAAATGTATTTGAAGTTAACATTTGAGATATTTTTGCAAGAGAGCATAAGATTATATATGTATGAATATGGATGTCATCTAGAATTGGGAATAATAGGTAATGAACATAATGGTAAAAAAAATGTTTGTAATAATTTGTAATATATTGTGAATGATAATTTGCATAGCATTGATGAAAGTAATATATGATAGAATAACATAAAACTAACATAATACAATGTGTTGCATATGCTTACACTTGAATCGTTATGATAATTTCATGATAAACTATGATTTTGTGGAAACAAAATTATGGTCAATTTAATAAGATACTAATTGATGATGTATGATTTTATGTAAACAAAATTATTGTTAATCCAATGAGATAATAATAGGTGACACTAATAAGTTTAAATTTATGACAATGACATTACAAATTCCACATTAACAACTACAAAAGAATAAGTTTGAATTTATGCCAATGACACTACAAATTTAACATTGACAACTACAACTACAATTGCATAAGATAGTAAGGATCCCATCAAAATTACTTTCTTATTTTCTATTCGCTTTCCAAGTTATTAACATTTAACACCACAAGATCAACAAAACTCAAATCCAATATTTAATATAGTTACAAACTCCTCAAGGGTTATCACCAAAACATGATGGCTCTCTAAGAATGAAGTAGAACGAAACAATTTTACAAAAAAATTTAATAGAATGATGTTCTATTTTTTGAGGCCATTAAATTATAGTTTGAGTTTTCAGAAATTGGCTGAAGTTAATAATAATACATAATAAGTTAATAGGTTTATAGTCTTATAGAATTCATATATTAGATCAAGGGTTAGTTGTGTATTAAAGGAAGTATAGATCTTCCTTCGATTAATATACTTAAAGCATTAGAAAATCCTTATCATAAAATTACACAATACAATCTCTTATAGAAGTGAATATTTGAGAAAGAAAACTAGAAAACAATTCATTTAAAGAGATTTAGTGCCATAAAGATGTTTATTATGCTACAAACACATCCAAGCCATTATTGCTTTGGGTCTTTGTTCTTAAATTTCCCAAGTGCCTTTGTTCTCTTTTACTTATTTTGAATCTAAGTTAGGTCTTGTGAATCTTGTGAATATTGCTCTTCATTCACTTCATTAACTTTGTCTTGGTGATGATTTGGGCTCCTTAGATACTCCAATGTGCCTGGTGAGTATTAGGTTGACCCTTCTAACTTTTACTTTCCTTCATTTAACAAGGACATAGATTCTTATGTTATAATCAATCCCACTTGTTCAATAGGAATAATTGAATAGTATATAGTTTACTATTCATCCACAAGATAACCATGTAGACCATTATGGAGCTATCTTGGAAGATGATATGTATACAATATTTTCACAAAGTAGTTGAATTGTGATATTGCTATCAGGATTCAACTATGTAGTTTTTTGAGTCAAACTCATTGACCCATATTTCATGAGTAGTGGTTCACACGAACCCATCTCTCGTGAGAATGAATGGAACACTTAGCACTCATTGGATCTAGGTGATGCTCATAGAGGTGAAGCACCGAGACTTCCCGGGAGGTCACCCATCCCAGTACTACTCCAGCTTGAGCGCGCTTAACTATGAAGTTTCCTCCATGGTTAAACCCACTCTGCTTGAAACCCCATTTGCAAAACCATCACCAAGTGTTGCACGCCTTATGAACCACTCATTAGAAAGCCCCTTAAGCTCATTAATTGATAAGTAGGAGATATTTTCCACAACAAGTCAAATTGTGATATTGCTATCAGGATTCAACTGTGTAGTTTTTTGAGTCAAACTCATTGACCCATATTTCATGAGTAGTGGTTCACATGAACCCATCTCTCACGAGAATGAATGGAACACTTAGCACTCATTGGATCTAGGTGATGCTCACAGAGGTGAAGTATCAGGACTTCCTGGGAGGTCACCCATCCTAGTACTACTCCAGCTTGAGCGCGCTTAACTATGGAGTTTCCTACATGGTTTAACCCACTCTTCTTGCAACCCCATTTGCAAAACCTTCACCAAGTGTTGTGCCTTATGAACCACTCATTAAAAATCCCCTTAAGCTCATCAATTGATAAGTAGGAGATATTTTCCACAGCAAGTCAAATTGTGATATTGCTATTAGGATTCAACTGTGTAGTTTTTTGAGTCAAACTCATTGACCCATATTTCATGAGTAGTGGTTCACACGAACCCATCTCTCATGAGAGTGAATGGAACACTTAGCACTCATTAGATCTAGGTGATGCTCACAGAGGTGAAGCATCGGGATTTCTCGGGAGGTCACCCATCCTAGTACTACTCCAACTTGAGCGTGCTTAACTATGGAGTTTCCTCCATGGTTAAACCCACTCTTCTTGCAACCCCATTTTCAAAACCTTCACCAAGTGTTGTGCCTTATGAACCACTCATTAGAAAGCCCCTTAAGCTCATCAATTGATAAGTATGAGATATTTTCCACAACAAGTCAAATTGTGATATTGCTATCAGGATTCAACTGTGTAGTTTTTAAGTCAAACTCATTGACCCATATTTCATGAGTAGTGGTTCACAAGAACCCATCTCTCATGAGAACGAATGGAACACTTAGCACTCATTAGTTCTAGGTGATGCTCACAGAGGTGAAGCACTGGGACTTCTCGGGAGGTCACCCATCCCAGTACTACTCCAGCTTGAGCATGCTTAACTATGAAGTTTCCTCCATGGTTACAACCCACTTTGCTTGCAACCCCATTTGCAAAACCTTCACTAAGTGTTGTGCCTTATGAACCACTCATTAGAAAGCCCCTTAAGCTCATCAATTTATTAGTAGGAGATATTTGCCACTGCAAGTCAAATTGTGATATTGCTATCAGGATTCAACTGTGTAGTTTTTTGAGTCAAACTCATTGACCCATATTTCATGAGTAGTGGTTCACATGAACCCATCTCTCATGAGAATTAATGGAACACTTAGCACTCATTGGATCTAGGTGATGCTCATAGAGGTGAAGCACCGAGACTTCCCGGGAGGTCACCCATCCCAGTACTACTCCAGCTTGAGTGCACTTAACTACGGAGTTTCCTCCATGGTTAAACCCACTCTGCTTGCAACCCCATTTGCAAAACCTTCACCAAGTGTTGTGCCTTATGAACCACTCATTAAAAAGCCCTTAAAGTTCATCAATTGATAAGTAGGAGATATTTTCCACAGCAAGTCAAATTGTGATATTGCTATCAGGATTCAACTGTGTAGTTTTTTGAGTCAAACTCATTGACCCATATTTCATGAGTAGTGGTTCACGCTAACCCATCTCTCATGAGAATGAATGGAACACTTAGCACTCATTGGATCTAGGTGATGCTCACAGAGGTGAAGTACTAGGACTTCCTGGGTGGTCACCCATCCCAGTACTACTCCAACTTGAGCATGCTTAACTATGGAGTTTCCTCCATGGTTAAACCCACTCTTCTTGCAACCTCATTTGCAAAACATTCACCAAGTGTTGTGCCTTATGAAGCACTTATTAAAAATCCCTTTAAGCTCATCAATTGATAAGTATGAGATATTTTCCACAACAAGTCAAATTGTGATATTGCTATCAGGATTCAACTGTGTAGTTTTTTGAGTCAAACTCATTGACCCATATTTCATCAGTAGTGGTTCACACGAACCCATTGTATACACTTAAAAATGGCTTCATTAATTAATTAAATATTTATTATTTAATTAATATTGACTTGATAAATTAATTAAATATTTATTATTTAATTAATAATTATTCCTCTATTTATTAAATAAATTATTCAATTTATTTAGTAAATTCACTATAGTTTATTCCTCTATCCTAAGTCTTCTAATTAGTCTTATTAAAGTGATTTAATTAAATACACAATGACCTAAATATGACTAAGTTCCCTAGTCCACCTCACCTACCTAGTCACCTGACACATCACTTTGGCTAAAATAAATAATAATAATTAATTATTTATTAGTAATTATCCTCACACACACATGTCCTATTCTTAAGGGCTATGTGGCCTCATAGGACTTGGTCTCATGACCACATGTCCTCTCTTAAACCAAGTCAAGAGACATGCCCTATTCTTAAGGGGCTTCTCAAGCCACCTCTAAGGGTCAAAGGTGGCTCATAGGACACTTGTGCAAAGAGTCCTCATGAGGAAAAGGTCTCTCCCTCTTTCTCTCTTTGGTCTTTGTGAGACACTTGACATGTGTCTTTCCCTTCCACCTTGTTCTCCTCCATGTCAATGTGAGAGGAACATCATCCCTATTCTTCCTCTCACATTCCAACTACATCCCCCTTTCTCTCAACTCCTTCAACCAAGTCAATCCTAGCCCTAGGATCTTCCACCTTTCATTCTCCACCGTAGGATTGTGCCACCTAGGCCTAGATCCTCCAAAAATCTATAAAAGGAGCCTCATTTCCCCTTTGAGAGCTAATAGGTATTTTTGTAATAGGCATTCAAGCAATCAAGAATCCAAGCATCTAAGCATCCAAGCATTCTAAAAGCATTCAAGTATCCATATTATCATCAAATCCATTTTGCATTCCATCCATTAGTTGCATAATCAAGCTTTAAGCTTCCTTGCATTCATCATCAAATCTCCACACTTTGGTAGCATCTTGGGAAAAGGCTTCATTTGGAAATCTGAGAGCTCAACATCTTCAAGAAATCAAGGCTAGGAGAGCAATGGAGACAAGCTACATGGTAGGTGAAGGTAAAATGTTATTTTAGCTTCATTTTGATTGTATTCTTCATTGTAGTTTTCTAATTAGATAGATTTATTAATCTTAGAATAGTTAATTTATCATTTAGAATAATATTCACCTAATTTTACATATATTTTTGGCACCCACCGTGGGGAAATCCACGTTTTTCACTTTCAATTTTTAGTTTTCTGTGTGTAGGTTTTTCTATAGGTTATTTCTGCGCATCCGTCCACGATTCCTGCGCATCTGTTAATTTCTACTGCGCATACATTTTCTGTTACCACAGTCACAACTTTCATCTGGCTTTTCATTTTCTGTCAATTTGTTGCGCATTCATTCAACTATTTTGCACATATACACTTTTCTGCTGCGCATCTGTCCTTTCTATGCATTCTTACCATATCCTAGCGCATCAATCTTATTTTGCTACGCATACATATTTTCTACGCATACATTCACATTTGCTGCACATTTATTCTACTATTCTGCACATTTATTTATTTTTGTAGAAAAATTCAATTTTCTGTTAGATTTCATTTTAGCTAACTTTTTAACAAGTGTTTGTTTGTTCTGGTAGTATTTTAGGCTATTTTTGTAGGACGTGATTTTGAAGACCCCATTGCTAAAAAAATTCTAACAGTTTGATTGCAAATTGCCAAGGGGTTTGCAAAATAAACTACAATCTTGTTTGGGCTTAAAAAAAGACATGTTTTTGCTTTGTGTGTCTTCTTTAGCATAGAATCAAGTGTCTATTGTGTTTTTCTTTTTAAGCTATTTCTAATCCAAAAATTATAACAACGTATCCTCTCCCCTCGCCATTCGTGGACCTTGGGTGTAAGAGAAATTGTTATAATTTTTAGAGGGCAATCTTTGGTGGGAAAAGAGGTACTCACCCCAAGGAATGACCCAACCGGTAACAGGCTAAAGCCAAGCCCTTCCAAACTGGTATATAAAAAATGCTAGTGTGATTAGTCTCACATTAGACAGGTGTGAATTCATTGTGGCAACCAAAATCTCCTCTAGTACCCTAGTGGTGCACTAAAGTCCTACTTAGTAGAGGTGAAAGCCTTGCTTTGAAAGGATTGGGAGAGCCCCCTTAATTGGGAAAATGACTTGATCACAACCACCTGAATGGATGTCCTTATTAAAAGCTTTTGTATAGTGGCCAAAAACCTTCTATCTGCTGGCTCAAGGAGTCACCCAAGCTCGTGAAGACACCCCACATTACTCATGGTTCATAGTAGAGATAGCAGTTCCTTGGGAAGTAATGACACATTGAATTCGAAACTTGGTGTGCCTAAGAAGTGAGTGCACTGTAAGGAGCCCATGCCTCCAAGTTCCTAGGCTGTCCGCTGTGAATTTGCGTGGCTAGATTTTATTATCCTAGTGGGGATTCAACAAATATCGTCCTTGCCAACCATAGGATTGTAAGCTTGTTTGTGCATTCATATTATAATAGTTAGATTAAAATCATTTATGTCTTGCGTGTGTGTGTTTATGCATTTTTCATTTGCCAAAAACCAGAAAACATCATAAAATCAAACAAAATTCACCAATCTTGCCATTCAAATCAATCTGAAATAAAAACCTGCACATTCATACCAATTTGTTGCGCATACATTAAACTATTCTGTGCATTTAATACTTTTTCCATGCATTAGTTACAACTTGCTGCGCATTTATCTCATTTTGTTGCACATTTATCAATCTGTCCTGCACATTTACAATAGTGAGCATTTCCACAAACTTTGCAATTTTCAAAATCACATTTTCAGATACCCATTTTCGTCCTTAGTAAGATTCTGGCAAAACATTCAAGCTACACAGACCTTTGATCTTTAGTTTGACCATTTTCATCAACCTTTCTTCACCAAAAATCATCAAATCATTTCTTCTAATCCTCTGAAATTCTAGATTTAGTGTTGAAACATTACCCTATCTATCAGATTTTGATCTTTGTGAGTTTATGATAGCAGGATCTATCATCCTCAATCAAACTTACCTAGGTTATTATCTCTTGATTTTCTTTATCATATCATAGTGAAATTTATACTTCCTATTGACTTAGATTTTATCAAGTTGGCTCATCACTTTTCAACACTTTTTCACTATCTTTTCTATCAACCATTCTTTCTATATCTTTTCATCAAATAGCTTTCATCACACAAATCAATTTTCCCATTTTTATGGTTCAAACTCGATCTCAAAAACTAAAACAACCGGTTGATTCAGAATCCCTAGACAAAATGGAAGGAAACAAAAGTACTGATGAGAATCCTTGGCCTGAAGATCCTAAGAAAACTTCACTTTTTACATCTAAAGAAGAACCCACAGATCAAGAACTTAGGGATGCTACACAAGATCCTAGATTTTATCATGTCATGGAAAGACTCCTAGACCTAGATAGAGAGATGTATTTCCTCATGCTTGCTCAACAAGGAGCCAAACTACCAAGTGATTTTGATATCTCTCATCTTAGAGAACTGACTATTGTAACCAATCAAGAAATTCCTAGTAGTTCTCAAGATACTCATGGTGCAAAAGAAACCAAGCAACCATCTAATGCTTCTCAAACTGATCAACAAAACCATGCTTCTCAAAACAATGCTTCCCACAATTATGTTTCCCAAAACACTCAAGGAAACATGTTATCTCTGGATCCCATTCTACAACAAATCTAGATGCTTCAACAACAAATTCGTGACATCCAAACTGGATCATCAACTAAGAAGTATTCCTTGGATGATATATGTCCTTATCCTTTTGATAAGAATTTAGCAATGATTCCATTCCCTCCTCATTTTGAGGTACCAAAATTTGACAAATACAAAGGGAATTCAGATCCACAAGACCACATTCATGAGTTTTGTGCTGCTTGTATTGAAGTTGCTCACAATGACACTTATCTTATGCGAATATTTCCATGAAGTTTAGGAGGACAAGCCATGGAATGGTTCTCTAAACTACCCCCAGGCATCAAATCTTTCAATGAGCTTCTTGACAAATTTGTGACTCATTATTCCTATAACATCAAACATGAAGTTACTATGCTTGATCTTTGCAATCCACATCAAAAGAATGGAGAACCCTTCCTTACTTTTTTGCAAAGATGGCGTCAATTGTTTGCCAAATATCCACGAACGATTCCTGAACAAGAAAAGATGGATATTTTTGTGCATAACCTTACACCAGAAATGAGTTATAGGTTACAATTACAATGTCCACCAAACTTCAATAAGCTCATAGAAAATGGTATCAAAATTGAGGAAGCCATGGTCCGAAAAGGTGAGATCAAACTTTATTCCAAAGACAATGTTGGGTCCTCAAATTCCAATTCCAACAACTACAACAATGACAAATTGAAATTCTGGAATAAAAACAAAAAAATTGTCAATGATGGGATTGTTGATAATCATAATGTCAAACCAACACAACCCCTTCTCAATCTCACAAGTCAGGCCAATGCTACTCAAGGAACCTACAACAATCAATCATCAAATCAAAACACCAACAAAGATTCATCTAAACCAAGATTGCCTTTTATGTCACCTTGAAGAAATTTTACTCCTTTAGGGGAATCCCTCGAATCAACATTACGGAAGTTAATCACAAAGAAACTCATTATGCTTCCTGAAATAAAAGACTTTGAACCTAGAGTAAAACCTTCTTGGTGGAATGCAAATGATTATTGCGAGTTTCACAGAGGAAAAGGACATAAAACCAATGACTACCTAAGACTCAAAAATGTAGTTCAAGACTTAATTGAAAGCGGTGAAATTGATGTTGATAGACATACCTCAAATGAATCACATACGACTTTCAAAGATCCACTTCCTGAGCATGAAAAAGGAGGTTCTTCCAACACTAAGAGTGATAATCAAGCCAATTATAATTCTACTCCATATCGATATGTTGGTAACATTTTTGAATGTCATCCTTCTAAGTATTATGCCAATGTCATTACCATTAAAGGAAAATCAGAGAGTCAACCAGTCCATGTTACTACTCGTGCTCAATCCAAAGTTACTCTCCAAGGAGTCCAGTCTAAACCAAATGCACCTCAAAACAAGTCTGTTTATGTCCCAAAGTCTACACCAAATATTTCCAACCAGTACAACCTTTTGGAACAACTCAAGAAAACACCTGCCTAGATATCCATCTTAGAGCTTTTGCATCTATCCCCATCTCACAAAGATATCCTTAAAAAAGCTCTCGTAGAGACTCCGGTCCCCACAAATCTAGATCATGATCAATTTCAAGCTATGGTGGGCCATTTAACAACTCCGCATTACCTATCCTTCACTGAAAATGATGACTTAGCTATTACCCAACCTCATAATGCTCCCCTACATATCAAAGTCCTTGTCCAAAGTCACAAAATCAAATGAGTACTAATAGATGGAGGAGATGGCTTAAATATCTGTACATTGAAACTAGTCCTTGCATTGGGATTTTCTAAAAATGTTGTTGATCCCAAGAAGAAAATCACGATAAAAGCTTATGATGAGGAAGAGTGGTCATCCAAAGGGTCTGTTGTTCTACCAATTAGAGTAGGTCCTATAATCAAAGATGTACCTTGCCAAGTCCTAGACATGGATCTTGCTTATAACAGTCTCTTGGGAAGACCATGGATTCATTCCATGCAAGCTATAGCATCAACTTATCATCAATGCTTGAAATTCCAACATAATGGTCAAGAAGTCACTATTAAAGGAGATACTAATCCATTTCAGTATTGTAACACAGTAAAGACATCAGATTCTTTGATACCCTATAACCGTACTGGATCTTCTACAACTACACCCAGTGATCCTAGTAATATAGCATCAACTTCTAAATCAAATGGGATCAAGATAGATATAAAAGAAAGAAGTATGGGAGAATACACTTTAGGTCAAGCTCTTTGCATCACAGAGTTACCTTTATCTCCTAGATCATATGGTAGATCTTTGATCACTAAACAACAATCAGAACCCCCTTCAACACTTGTTTATGACACATTTATAAGTGGGGGCACAATATCCAAAGAGGCAACTGAGCGTAATACTAATCATTTGCTTAAGTCATAGAAGAATGAAGAGGATATCAAACATGAATATATATCACCTGATGTCTATGGTAAAGGGTATACTTTGCTACAAAATATGGGATACCAAGGTGCTGGACCTATAGGGTTACAAAGAGAAGGTGTTATCAAACTGATTTTGCAAAATCCAAACTATCAAAGAGACACTACAGGATTAGGATACAAAGGAGAAGGACCAAAAGAACCAAAAGGAAAAGAAAAGGTCACACCTTTTCATGAGATATCTAAAGCTCCTGCCTTACAATTTAGAAAGAATGGTATGTATGTAGATCCAGAGAAACAAAGGATAGCACAGAGAATCATTGATAGACTTGGGGATAATGATGATTCTGACTCAAATGATTATGAATGGGATTCATTATCTGATTGTATTGAAGAGATAGGAGTTGATGTTATCCAATACCATAGTAACGATTACCATGAGGGAGAAAGTTCAAAGACCGACTCACTAGGATTGGTCCCACGTGATACTACTTTTGTTGATTGTGAGGAAAGTAACCTTTATCTTGTGATAGACAAATCAGATGAGAGTATGGAAATAGACCTCGCTGATACCATCATAAACCTTGATGAATTTTCCATCAATACCATCTCTGCCTTTGAAACTGACCCGAATGATCCAATGCCCCTTGTACATCTCGAGCTTATTGACTGAGATTCTCCAGATCATCCAGAACTTGATGTATTCCATAATGATGATGCAATCATTGAATATCTTGGAATCAGAGATCATTTACCACTAGGAGATCACAAGTCAGGATTTTTGATAGAACTCAATGACATGGCCTACTTTGGTGAGAGTGCCAATCCTTTCAGTCATAAAAATATAAAAATAATCAATAGATCTAATGGTGAAAACCACTCAGTGGCAGTACTAGATCCAAAAATAGTAAAAAGAAATGATGCATTTGATGGTGAAAACCTCTCTAAGGTGCCTGACAATGGAAGGATTGAAACTCTTCCCAACTATCTGTATCGCGAGCAATTTGCTATTCTTATAGAACCAACAGTACCTCTTAACATTGGAACATAAGAGTCTTCACGCATCCTCAAAGTAGCAGCATCCTTGACAGGATCAGAGAAAGAAGCTTTTGCAAAAATTTTCAAAGAAAGACAAATCAATTTTGCTTGGTCCTATGCTGATATGCCTAGCCTGGATCCAAATCTCATTATGCATCATTTATCTATTAGGCCAGGTGTAAAACCAGTTAAGCAGAAGCTCCGCAAGATGCACCCGCACATTGCACTAATGGTTAAAGAAGAATTGAAGAAGCTCCTAGATGTTGGATTCATTTGGGCTGTTGATTATGCTAAGTGGATTTCAAATATTGTCCTTGTCTCAAAACCAGACAAGTCTATCAGGATTTGTATTGATTTTCGCAATCTTAATAAAGCTTGTTCGAAAGATGACTTTCCTCTACCAAATATTGACATTATTGTTGATCTAACAGCTCGGCATGAGATGTTATCATTAATGGATGGATTTTTTGGCTATAACCAAATCAAGATAGTGCCAGAAGACCAAGAAAAGACTACTTTTACTTGTCCATGGGGTACATACTGCTAGAATGTGATGCCTTTTGGCCTCAAAAATGCTAGAGCAACTTACCAAAGAGCAATGACCACAATCTTTCATGATATGATGCATACCATTATGGAAGATTATGTTGATGACATTTTAGCAAAATCTAAAGATAGAGCTGGTCATTTGAGAGTGATGGATAGAATATTCACCCAGATGGAAAAGTATCAGATTCGACTCAATCCAAAGAAATGTGCATTCAGAGTCACATCCAGTAAACTGTTAGGGTACATTGTCTCAGCTAAAGGAATCAAAGTAGATCTAGAAAAGGTTAAAGCAATAATGGAGATGGCTTCCCCCACTAACATCAGTCAGTTAAGATCCTTGCACGAATGTCTCTAATCCATTCAAAGATTTGTTTCTCAACTAGCAGATCGAAGTCATCCCTTTCAACATTTTTTGCATAAAAATATTTTATTCCAATGGGATGATAAATGTGAAGCAACTTTCAATAAAATTAAGCAATATCTGGCGAATCCTCCAAATCGGATGTCACCAATTCCAAGCAAGCCACTCTTGCTCTACATTTCAGCTATGACAGTCTCATTAGGTGCTCTTCTAGCTCAGCAAGATCATGATGGAAAAGAAAAATCCATCTATTATATCAGTCGCACCCTAGTGGGATATGAGCTAAACTATTCTCCTATAAAAAGAGCATGTCTAGCCATTGTTTTTGCCTCATAGAAGTGGTGACATTACATGTTGTCACATTCTATCTAGCTCATCGCAAAGATTGATCCTTTAAAGTATCTATTAAGCAAGACAACATTGACAGGCAGATTGGCTAAGTGGGTCATGCTACTTAGTAAATTTGATATTGAGTATGTAGACAGGAAGGCCATCAAAGGTCAAGTGATAGTAGATCACCTAGTAGATGCTCCATTAACGGATGATCAACCTATACACATAGATTTTCCTGATGCACACATCTTAACTTTATCTACACAAACATGGAAACTATATTTTGATGGATCGTATACTCAACATGGTTCAGGAGCTAGTATTCTCTTTTTCACACCACAAGGATACATAATTCCAAAATCTTACAAGCTTCTCTTTCCTTGCACCAACAATGTAGCAGAATATGAAGCTTTGTTGATCAGGTTAAAGATGGCTTTACAATCGAAAGTAACTGAAATAAATGTCTATGGGGATTCTCAGTTGATTATAAACCAAGTTAATGATGATTATCAGACTAAAGATGATAATTTATTACCATATAAACATATGGTTGATGACTTCAAACAATATTTCTCAGTCATCAATTTTGAACAGATTCCTCGGCATGATAACAAGGCTGTCGATGCAATGGCAACGATTGCTTCTTTGTTTGATACAGAAGATACCAAGGTCCATTTTGAGTTCTTGGTGGAATCCCTGACTTATCATGCATATGATGATCTTGATACGAGTATTATATGTCATCTTATTGGACACGACTCCCCAATCTATGGAAAAATTTATTCCTATCTGAAAAATGACATCCTACCCCTTGACCTATCCTGAAATCAAAAATGAACTTTTCTTCGCCAAGCCTCCCACTATGTCCTAATATCTGACACCCTTTATCAGCGAGGTCTTGACGATACTCTCCTACAATGTCTCAAGCATGATGAAACTCAAACTACCTTGCGAGACGTACATGAGGGTATTTGTGGGAAAAATTTGAGTGGTCCCTCTTTGGCTAAGAAACTCATGCGTATGGGTTATTATTGGCCTAGCATGGAAATAGATTCCTTTCATTTTGCTAGGGCATGCAATAAATGTCAGATACATGGAAACCTTATTCATGCTCCAGCACAAGAGTTACATCCTTTTACAACTACCTTGCCATTCAGTCAGTGGGGGCTCAACCTCGTGGGCGCTATCAACCCTCAATCTTCCAACGGCCACAAATGGATTCTCACTGCAACAGAATATTTTACTAAATGGATTGAGGTTGTTCCATTGATTATCGCCACAGGGAAAAAAATATCCATGTTTATCCTAAATTATATCATTTGTAGATATGGTATACCTATGTATCTCATTACTCATCATGGGAAATAGTTTGAAAATTAGGACATGGATGAATTGTGCACAAAATTCCATATCACCCATAACTATTCCACCATATACTATCCCCAAGGAAACGACCAAGCTGAGGCGTCAAATAAAACTATTGTTAAAATCCTATAAAAGACTATCAATGATGCTGGCTATGACTGGCATATCCAATTGAATCCAACCTTATGGGCTTACCGTACCTCCATTTGTACTCCTACTAGAGCCACCCCATATTCCCTTATCTATGGATCCGAAGCAGTCCTACCCCTCGAGGTTGAGTTGCCTTCACTTCATGTCACTCTCAAAGATTTGATTCCTGATGAAGACTATAGAGTTGCATGGTTGGCTGAACTAGAGCTGCTAGATGAACGCTGTCAAAGAGCTTATGATCATTTGAAAGTCTATCAGCAACGTATGTCTCATCAGTATAATAGCAAGGTAAAGATCAGATATTTTCAGTTGGGTGACTTAGTCCTACGAGAAAATCCAAAGAATCAATTGCATTGTGAGAAGAAGGGCAAGTTCGAACCCAATTGGTTAAGTCCTTTTGTAATTACAGTAGTTTATGGTTCTGGGGCTTATCAATTGTCCACACCTGAGGGAAATCCTTTGGATGAACCTCTTAACAGTATCCACCTCAAAAATTTCTATCCTTGAAATCCCAATGCAAGGGCTATGTATATATTTTGTAAATACAAAAAAAATTATAAAAATACAAAAAAATCAAAAAATCAAAAGAAAATTGCAATAAAAGCATGTGGTGAAAACTTGGAAAGAGGTGCCATGTGTATCAAGTTAGCTCCTTTCTCTATTAGGATTCTTCTAGTTTGTTTGTTCATTGTATATATCCATAATAAAATGGCTAGTCAGTCCCCATACCCGCCATGTACATATCATAATAAAATGGCATGTTCATACACCATCCATTGTATCTACCCATAATAAAACCCCATCATAGCTTGATCATTTGTCATAGTTTTCATCCTAGTCTTGTTGCATCTTTCTTCATCCATAATAAGTCAGTCCATCACCTACCTGGGGGCATGTCCTCAACCTAGTTCAGGAAGTGGATCTATGATAGTCATGACTCTTAGAGGACACAATGGAGTATTTTCACTAGATAAAGAAAACACAATCAAACATTCTTTCACAATGATATCTTTATGATGAATCAAAATCTGTAATCTATCCTTCGCAAAATGGTTGTTTATCTATCGCATCTTGAGTATACGTCATCAATTGAACTAATCACTATATCTTACACTATCTTTTGGCAAAAGAAATGTATATTCATGATAGGCATGTTAGAATGATTTGTTGTAGATTATGCATTCATATCTAGATTTCATTGTTATCATGTTTCCTATGCTATTCCATGATATCTTTGACATGAGTTTGAAACTCTAATATGTCATTGATTAAGATAGTTAGGATGGGGCATGGTATTTTTCTTTGATTGCTGTTTGTCAGATATTTTTCCAATGAAATCGAAGGAACAAATAATTGGGGTGTCTGCGCATAAGTGCCTTCATCCATTTAATAGTATTGACAACATCCAAATCATGTTGCTCTACAAATGCTATTTATGGTGATACGCCAGCACATACCTCGACTCCAAATATTTGTTCCCCGATGAAGGTGGGGAATATTCCTTGTCTGTTATGCAAATGAAACTCAGGTCATCTCGGTTCAATTATACCTAGATGCTTGTCAAGTTTGCTACATTAAACTCCATGCAAGAAGTGCTGAGGTCATCCTGGTTTAATTATACCATGATGCTTGCATTTCCTTGCAACATAATGAGCTCAATGATGAAAATCAAATTCCAGCTATTATGAAGTTCTAAGATGTTACATGAAGTTGTGGAGATATATTCATTTCATTTAAATAGTTCATGACTTGCATATCAGTGCTCCTTTTATAGGGATTTGTAGGTTATCTTTCTTATTAGGTTATCTATTCATAGTCCATTCTTCTTGTGTCAGATACATTGTTATTAAAGTTGAGGACATTTGGACAACAAAAACATTGAGTTTTATCTTGCATTTTACAAACATCAAATTCATTTAGGCCATGCATTATCTTTATTTGTTATGTTCATTTGTATATTATCCATCTATATTACATGCATGTTTCATGTGTTGTTTTGTTATAGTTGTCATTCATATCTCATTATCTTTTCATTAGGGTGAACATTGTATATTTTAGTCATCTTATGAACATTTTCATTCATTATCCATTATATATCATTCATTTATTTACATCAATCATTTACTATCCATTATCCACATTGTTCATTACATCATTTCATTACTCATCACATAGCATTGTATAGTGTAAAATCATTTAAGACATGCATTTATACCAACATCATATGATTAACCATTAAGCATCAAATATATCAAATAGAATATAAAGCATTTTGCATTCTAAGACATACATTCTATGCATATTAAAGTAAAACATCACATCCTGCATATGTCAGTACACACATGTATAAAATCATCAAAGTAAATCATGATAGAACTGCATCACTATAAATATATAGTCCATCATATAGAGTCCAATCCTCTAAAGTCCATCAAATACAACAAAACTATCCAAATGTCCAATGATATATAGAAATATAACAATGTGTCCAAAGTCAGTGTCCATAAAGTCAAAAATAATGATACAATGATAACATGATACAAAAGTGTATACAATGATCTCTCAAAATCTATGAGCCACTGCCTCCAGACTCTGTTTGTCTCTATCTGTGAGATGCAATACGGCCCTGTGCTGTTGAATCACCTGATGCTAAGGATCCACCCTGATCTCTTGAACCTATTGGTGCTCTAGGAGGGCATGATGATACACCTCCGCCACTAGCTGGTGCCTCTCTCTCATGCATCACAATCCTAAATGCCACTGAGCTCTCTCTGTAGCTCCCAATCCACTGATCCCTTGGGACCGCCTATCTGTAAGCCTCTCGCCAGTAGGATATCTCCTTCCCGACATGTATCATGGCTCTAATGCTATCTCCATGGGGACCCAAATCCTCTGTGTACTGTAGCTCATCTAGTAACATCTTTGACTCACCGAGTCTCTCAATGGCTGCATCACGCTCATGCCTAAGTAGCCCCATTTGGCTCTCTAGCCTCTCAATCCACCGCTCTAGACCAAGAACATAGTTTTCTTGCACCCGTGTCATTGCTAGTCAGACTAGCAATGAGTCTATATCAAGATCCTCCTCCTCTGCAACATCTCTTTGTAAGTAGGGATCATATCCCCTGATATCCATCTCTGCTAGCTCCTCCTGAGCATCTACATCCACATCCTCCATAGGGGCATCCTGCTCATCCAATCCATCATCAAAGATCTGTCCACCCTATACTACTCTTCCCTGAGCTAATAATATGTCTACATCATCTTGTACAGCTGCTCCCTGTACTGGGGTAGCTAGTATCTGTACCTGAGCTACTAGAACCTGTAGTGGAGCTCCTACAACTAGCTATGCTGGCTGTGTCAGAGGCTATCTCCATCCATGTCTAGCTGGGGGTGGCATCAATCCCCTCTATCTCACACCGCCTCCTCTCATCTGAGGACCAGCCCTGTCACCTCTCCCCCCATCTCCTCCATCACCTCCTCCATCACCTCCTCCACCATCACCACCATCACCTCTCCCTCATCCCTGCCTATCTCTCCCTCGGCATCTCCTACGCCGTCTATTTGCTAGATCTCTCTCTGGTGGCCTAGTAGTCAGATCTGTCAAGCGTGGAACAGGGAAGTCTCTCAAGAACTGCTCTAGATTTTCTGTCATACCTGGGTCCACAAAACCCTATTGCATCATCCATGCCTAGAATGGCATGTCCAAAAACTCTTGTCTGGCCACATCAAAAGATGCCATAGGCCCCTAGTCCCGTCTCTCCTAATGACTCCTCGCGAACTCTGTAACTCCCTGGGGCATGCCCTGGATCCTACCGAACTGGCGCAGAACCCGGCTCACTAACTATGTCTCCAAAATGAAGGGCATCCATCCTATAAGCCATCATGACTCAAAGCAAAACCCCAGCTATCGCTCATCATCCCAGGGCTCACATCCTAGGTATGGTCTCCATGTCACTGTATCCAATGTATCACATGTGTACCGCCAGAACTCCAAGTGTCCCAATTTTGCCTAAGACAAAATTGAGGAATATAGATGGATATACGGCTGTCCTACGCCATGAAATCTAATAGCCACTGGTTGTGTCACAACAATATGCTCCCATGCCCACACATGGAGTAGTGCGATGCCTGCTGCTAATGATGCACTCCTATGGTACACCACCTGATGAAGATCATGATATAAATGTGCTAATAAGCACACAACCCAAGAAAATTGGGTCCCATCCAACATCCGATGTAGAGTGCGGCCCCATCCAACTGCAAATCCATGTGATCTACAATCAGGGCAAACAAACCCTCCAATCACTCCAGCTAGTACCATTGGTAGAGGCTTGTACAAATCCACCATGTCCTCCTAGCTAATCTCTCCATCCTCAATGTCATCATCTCTAAAGATGGCTCTACACTCCATCACTCCACTATGTCGATCATAATGTACTAACTCCCCTGTGATAGGAAGCCAAAGGATGTGATATACATCCTCTAGTGTAACTGTCATCTCCCCTATCAGAAGATGGAAGGTACTCATCTCCGAGTGCCACCGCTCAGCCAATGCTATCATCATGCTCTGGTTTGCCCTAATCTTGGGCATATAAATAACATGATATAAACCAAATGCACCAATAAATAGTCTATTAGTTTCTGACAGCCCTGGTCTCAGATTCTGTGTAACAGGATTTCTCTCCCGTGACATCAGAATATCAGTCATATCCTCCTATCCAAATCGAATAAAATCAAGCTATCAGATTTCAATAAACTGATCTAGAACATCTATCTATCCTATTATATCAACTACAAATATGTTTTATCACATGTTTCAATAGATGATTTTATCAATTATCTAGTATCAAGACTGGTTAACTAGCAACCATGCTACAATGTTGCCTATCTTGACCTAATCAATCAAATTTTAATTGCCGACAGATCAAATCAACTTATCGACATCTAGTTTGACCTATTTGACTTTCTAATTTGACCAAATTCTATCCATAAAACAAATGCGCCATAACCTTTCACATTTGCGCAGAAAATCATGTATGTGCAATTTTATTGCACATTTGTGCAACAATTCGAAACCAATGCGCCGAAAGAACTAATGTGCACTTTTAATTCACATTCGCGCCACCAACATTTGATTCTCACATGCATGCACCACTACCCTAAATGAATGCCCAGAAGTTTGTATTTTCTGCACAAACGTTGCTAATTGTTGCGCTTCCATGCGTTGCAATGGCACATTCATATTCCGGCTAAGCACAATTTTTTTCTAATCTAAACCTAAGATTAGATCTAACCTAACATGCTACAAATCTACTGTAAATCATTCCAAAGCATCAAATTGACAAAGAGGATTGAATCACCTACTGGCTCACCCAAATCGGGTGGTCGCTGGAAGCATCTGGCCCTCTCAAAGCGATGATTTGAGAATGGGAATGACATCCTACCGTCTCTGTTATTCTCTCTTTCATGCTTTGATCTCCAAATGACAAGTGTGCACAATGAGCTTATTGTAGACCCCTTAACCCTATTTATAGCATGTGGACCCTATGTGCTTGGTGTGTGGCCCCTACCTCTCATTTTTATTCTGTTTCACCCCGTTTTCACCCATATTTTATCCTGTTTCTTTCGTGAGATTGATTATCCAACATAAATAATAATAATAATAATAAATGAAATAAACTTTTTTGTTAATCAATCTCTCGAGGGGGCATGCTTAGGTTAGTTCAGACATTGTTTGGGGCAGGGGCAAAATAAAACTTGAAATTTTCTTTGAAACAATGTGACATGCACATTATTTCAAAGAGGGGCAAAATGTATACACTTAAAAATGGCTTCATTAATTAATTAAATATTTATTAGTTAATTAATAATTATTCCTCTATTTATTAAATAAATTATTCAATTTATTTAGTAAATTCACTATAGTTTATTCCTCTATCCTAAGTCTTCTAATTAGTCTTATTCAAGTGATTTAATTAAATACACAATGACCTAAATATGACTAAGTTCCCTAGTCCACCTCACCTACCTAGTCATCTAACACATCACTTTGGCTAAAATAAATAATTATTATTAATTATTTATTAGTAATTATCCTCACACACACATGTTCTATTCTTAAGGGCTATGTGGCCTCATAGGACTTGGTCTCATGACCACATGTCCTCTCTTAAACCAAGTCAAGAGACATGCCCTATTCTTAAGGGGCTTCTCAAGCCACCTCTAAGGGTCAAAGGTGACTCATAGGACACTTGTGCAAAGAGTCCTCATGAGGAAAAGGTCTCTCCCTCTTTCTCTCTTTGGTCTTTGTGAGACACTTGACATGTGTCTTTCCCTTCCACCTTGTTCTCCTCCATGTCAATGTGAGAGGAACATCATCCCTATTCTTCCTCTCACATTCCAACTACATCCCCCTTTCTCTCAACTCCTTCAACCAAGTCAATCCTAGCCCTAGGATCTTCCACCTTTCATTCTCCACCGTAGGATTGTGCCACCTAGGCCTAGATCCTCCAAAAATCTATAAAAGGAGCCTCATTTCCCCTTTGAGAGCTAATAGGTATTTTTGTAATAGACATTCAAGCAATCAAGCATCCAAGCATCCAAGCATTCTAAAAGAATTCAAGTATCCATATTATCATCAAATCCATTTTGCATTCCATCCATTAGTTGCATAATCAAGCTTTAAGCTTCCTTGCATTCATCATCAAATCTCCACACTTTGGTAGCATCTTGGGAAAAGGCTTCATTTGGAAATCTAAGAGCTCAACATCTTCAAGAAATCAAGGCTAGGAGAGCAATGGAGACAAGCTACATGGTAGGTGAAGGTAAAATGTTATTTTAGCTTCATTTTGATTGTATTCTTCATTGTAGTTTGCTAATTAGATAGATGTATTAATCTTAGAATAGTTAATTTATCATTTAGAATAATATTCACCTAATTTTGCATACACCCATCTCTCATGAGAATGAATGGAACACTTAGCACTCATTGGATCTAGGTGATGCTCACAAAGGTGAAGCACCGAGACTTCTCAGGAGGTCACCCATCCTAGTACTACTCTAGCTTGAGCACGCTTAACTAGGGAGTTTCCTCCATCTTTAAACCCACTTTGCCTGCAACCCCATTTGCAAAACCTTCACCAAGTGTTGTGCCTTATGAAACACTCATTAGAAATCCCCTTAAGCTCATCAATTGATAAGTAGGAGATATTTTCCAAAACAAGTCAAATTCTGATATTGCTATCAGGATTCAACTGTGTAGTTTTTTGAGTCAAACTCATTGACCCATATTTCATGAGTAGTGGTTCAAACAAACCCATCTCTCATGAGAATGAATGGAACACTTAGCACTCATTGGATCTAGGTGATGCTCACAAAGGTGAAGCACCGGGACTTCCTGGGAGGTCACCCATCCCAGTACTACTCTAGCTTGAGTGCGCTTAACTATGGAGTTTCCTCCATGGTTAAACCCACTCTTCTTGCAACCCCATTTTCAAAACCTTCACCAAGTGTTGTGCCTTATGAACCACTCACTAAAAATCCCCTTAAGCTCATCAATTGATAATTAGGAGATATTTTCCATAGCAAGTAAAATTGAGATATTGCTATCAGAATTCAACTGTGTAGTTTTTTGAGTCAAACTCATTGACCCATATTTCATGAGTAGTGGTTCACATGAACCCATATCTCATGAGAATGAATGGAACACTTAGCACTCATTGGATCTAGGTGATTCTCATAGAGGTGAAGCATGGGGACTTCTCGGGAGTTCACCCATCCTAGTACTACTCCAGCTTGAGCTCGCTTAACTAGGGAGTTTCCTCCATGGTTAAACCCACTCTGCTTGCAACCCAATTTGCAAAACCTTCACCAAGTGTTGTGCCTTATGAACCACTCATTAGAAAGCCCCTTAAGCTCATCAATTGATAAGTATGAGATATTTTCCACAGCAAGTCAAATTGTGATATTGCTATTAGGATTCAACTGTGTAGTTTTTTGAGTCAAACTCATTGACCCATATTTCATGAGTAGTGGTTCACACGAACCCATCTCTCATGAGAATGAATGGAACACTTAGCACTCATTAGATCTAGGTGATGCTCATAGAGGTGAAGCATCGGGACTTCCCGGGAGGTCACCCATCCCAGTACTACTCCAGCTTGAGCACGCTTAACTACGGAGTTTCCTCCATGGTTAAACCCACTCTTCTTGCAACCTCATTTGAAAAACCTTCACTAAGTGTTGTGCCTTATGAACCACTCATTAGAAATCCCCTTAAGCTCATCAATTGATAAGTAGGAGATATTTTCCACAGCAATTCAAATTGTGATATTGCTATCAGGATTCAAATGTGTAGTTTTTTTAGTCAAACTCATTGACTCATATTTCATGAGTAGTGGTTCACACGAACCCATCTCTCATGAGAATGAATGGAACACTTAGCACTCATTGGATCTAGGTGATGCTCACAGAGGTGAAGCACCAGGACTTCCCGGGAGGTCACCCATCCCAGTACTACTCCAGCTTGAGCACGCTTAACTACAAAGTTTCCTCCATGGTTAAACCCACTCTGCTTGCAACCCCATTTGCAAAACCTTCACCAAGTGTTGTGCCTTATGAACCACTCATTAGAAAGCCCCTTAATCTCATGAATTGATAAGTAGGAAGTCTCAGTGCTTCACCTTTGTGAGCATCACCTAGATCCATAGAGTGGTAAGTGTTCCATTCATTCTCATGAGAGATGGGTTTGTGTGAACCACTGGTCATGAAATATGGGTCAATGAGTTTGACTCAAAAAACTATATAGTTGAATCTTGATAGCAATATCACAATTTGAATTGTTGTGGAAAATATCTCCTACTTATCAAGTAGTTGAATGCTTGACAAATAATACAATTAATTATTAAAAAAATTTCAAGGGTTGAGTTTTCTCACATCTATCCAGATTACCCATGTAAAGTGAAAGTAAATGATTCTCAAACTATTATAATAAATACAATCATGGCTACATTCACAAAATATATATCTTTTGAACAAACAACCTCTAGAAATACCACTTATGTGTTGTTGGAGTTGCTAAAGGAAGTACATAAGATAATTGTACAAAAGCTTGATGGATCCCTCTTTTCACTAATTTCACAACTATCATAATTATAAAACTTACATACAGTGGGTGGTCCCACATTATTGGCTTACACCTTTTTACCTACTTTGCCACTCAAATGCACATTCTAAAAAAAATCACATTCAGATGCATATTGCCGCTAAATCGGTACAAAAGTTTACTATCTCCCTCAAAAACTAGTACATTGTTGTAAACAATATTTTTAAAGAGTGACACTCACTTCTTAAAGCATAATTTTTTTTTCAAAAATAGATAACAATGTGATTCTTCCAAATTTAGTTTTTTAACATCCATATCTAATTCTTGCAATTGGTTTCATAATATATCCTCAATATTTTATATTTTATTAACGTTTGAAGTTGACTTAACTGTAATTTTGATATATGTTCATTTTGTAACTTGTAACTTGTTGTGTATTTGTCTAATTTCTTTTTTTTCTATAGAAAGAGGACTTCAATACCTAGTGCATAGATATTTTTCAAAAAAAAATTCTCTCGTTTACTATTTTTCCATAAGCGCCAAACATAGAGGTTGATGTTTGGTAAGAAACCTATATTCGATTAATGTAAAAAAATATGCATAATAAAATCAAAATATATTAAAATCATAACCATTGGAAAGCTCATTCTGAGTACTTCTATCATGCATATGGGTTTGTCAATATTGTCCCATTTGAGCCCTCAGATTGAGCTCCAAAGGCCAGAAAAGTGAAAAATTTGCTTGGCTTTTGGGGGAGAAAATTAGATATGGACTTTTGATTGAAACTAAAAGGTTTCTATCAAAAGTCCCTAACATTTTGCGGTCATTCAAATTTTTATTTTGGGAACTTTTGATTGAAAATACTTTACAACTTTCTATAGAAACCCTGGTCGACCAATTTAATGTTTTTTTTTATTATTAATGGTTTCATATAAATTAAGGTGGGTTTTTTGTTTTCTAAATAGGAAATTTGAAGGATAAGTCACATATTTTAGAAGGAAGACCTTCCAAAGTGCACTCAAGTTGGTGTTAAATTTTAAAACAACATTTTTTCAAAGGAAAGAGATGGGAAATAGAAAGACAAGGTAAAATAATACTTCACAAAACTATTCACCTAAACTAAACAAAGACAATGTGAACATGCATTAACAAGATATCATAGGAATGAAGCAGGTATGTCTATCTCTCGCTCCCTCCCTCCCCTTTAGTCTTCTCACATGATTTAACCTTAAATGTTCTTTTTAGGATCTCTCTTACTCTCTCTCTCTAGATTCTTTAAATATGTTTAGCCTCTCTACTTCTTTTTAGGATCTCTCTCTCTCTCTCTCTCTCTCTCTCATAGATCCCCTTAACACTCTCTCTCCCTTTATTCTCTCTCTAATTATTTTTAGTATCTCTATTAGATCCCCTCTCTCTCTCATTATTTCATAGATCCCCTTAAGTCTCTCTTGTTGGAATATTTTTAATCATATCAGAGTTTTAGATTCAGATGTGCTGACATTAGTGTTTTGTCATTGATGTCAACATACTTGTTGTTGTCTCAAACGATGTGGTTAGGACGTTCGGTAAGATGGATTTTAGTTTTTCAGATTCTATACTAAATATCTTAAGATGTAATGGGGTGGTCCCACAATAGTGTGTCCCACTTTTTGGCCAACTTTGACACAGAGATCAACATTCTGAGAAAAAACTTCACTTTCGAACACCTGTTGCCGCAAAACTATTAGGAATTTGAAGATGATGTAAACTAGAGTCTTTTAGAATTTTATTTCTTGTTTCTAAATATATTTTTCTAAAAAAAAATTTAAATTCATTTTTCCTTCTCCTTCGAAAAGTGGTTTGTGTGAAAAACTGTGTTTTTAAGGAGTTACTGTCACTTGGCTCAACATAACTTTTTTCTAAAATATGATAACAATGTAATTCTTTCGAGATTATATTTGTAACTTCAATATCTAAAGGATGCAATTGGTTTCATTCATTTTGGGTCAATATTTCATAGTTTATTAAGTTCTAAAGTAGTAGTAACTGTAATTTAGACATAAGGTCACTTAGATCACTCTAACTTTATCTGTGTATATCGAAATTAATTTTTTCTTTTTTTTAGAAAGGTAACACAAATACTCTTTTACTACATATTATTCATAATTGTTTTTTTGTAATTTACTATTTTTCCCAAAGTCTTGAAGAGACAGGTTGTTGAATGACCAAACAACCTGTGTTTAGTTAAAGTAATATTTAAAAGTGATAATGAACTCAATATGTATTACAATTATATTCATTAGAAAGCTTGTTCCAACTAGCATCATACTACATAGATAGGTTTTTCAAATGGATTCATTTGATCTACCAAAACATAAAGTCGAAGTGATTTTTTGTCAGCATTTTAATAGGTACGAAGGAGACTCCATTGTAGGTATGAATGAGGAGTATATATGTTATATCAATGGTTTTTTAATCTAAGAGGCTTTGAGCTAACTATTTGTAATTAATTCCTTCAAATGGAACATCCCAATGCTTAAATCATCATATTTAATTAAAAATGTGTTATTTTAGCAAAAATTAGCATGTCTAAAAAAGTGGGACACACTATTATGGGACCACCCAATGGTGAGGTATTGTTTTGGGATGTTTGTAGATCATATACAAAGGTTTGTAGAGGTTGGTTCTACAATCTGAGTAAGATGTGATTGAGTTTCTGGTCACTGGTGTCACAATATTCATGTAAACAATGGTTGTGTATTTAGTTTGGTATGACTTGGATGTGATGTTTTAGATGTTGCAAATATGGTTATTGTATGATCCCTTATCATTGTGATCACAACTGGTGTTTTTCATTATTTAGAGTACAACAAGCTATCTTTTGTTATGTCTAAGTTCTATATTTTAGTGTTCTTGTGATCATAGTTAAAGATAGTTTGGATTTCGTATTGGAGATGATGCAAAGGTTTTGGATGGTATTAATGTTACTTGTTTGTGTTCTCAGATAATGTTGTTGGTTCACATTGGCTTTGGTGATCAAATTTTCTTCTTTGGTAGCATGTTGGCTTTTCTTCATTTAGGTCCTATCTGAATTATCAGAGTAATGTGTTATGATTCTTGGTGATGCATTAGTGATGGATAGTGTGTTCAAGGATGAATGTTTGGTTCCCTTATATGTCTTGGTCAACTTGATTTTGGTCTCATTGAGGACTGAGCATAATGTTTATATCTTTCATTGTATTAGTTCTTAGTCAACCTAGTGGTTGATTATTCTTTATAATCGGTATAAATGAGAGATCATTTTGTAATATATGTGTGAGAGAGAAAGGATTTTGTATATGTTTTCTGCACTTAAGGAAGAATTTTTACTTCATTATAACTATATTGGCATAGGATATGCTATTTTTCAATTCGGTTGTAAGGACTATATGTCCACCCCTTTGTAATTAAAGTTAGATTGGTGAACGCAAATGAGGGCCAGATCTGAGATTCTATTATGAGCAGTGAGCTCTGGGCTATGGGCCTTTAGATTGGGTTGTAAGTATGTGGTTTCAAGTGCATCCTTTGTTATCTATTTTTATCTTAACTAGGCATTAATGAGTACACTCATATAGTGGGTTTGACTCCCATCAGGTTTTTCCCTTAATCGGGTTTCCTAGAGAACAAATCTTTGTGTTCTATCTTTTGTGGTGTGGATCTTTCATTATTATTTATCATTCAAATCTAAATGGCTAGAGTGAAATTAATGTAATTAGGTACACACAACTAATTCACCCCCCCTCTCACTTGTTCTTGCCTCCTTTTGGGCCTAACAATTGGTATCAGAGCTAAGTCATTTTGAATAAGCTTGACCACTTGAAGGAGGTCCTTCATGAAAAGTACAAGAAGAGAGAGTTTGAAGTTTGATGGAAATAATTATCTGATTTGGAAGGATTATATGACTACCTACCTGATATGCATGGGAGTAGAAGATGAATACTGACAGGTCACTGAGAATCCTTATAAAATTTTGAATGACCTAACAAATGCTATTGTAGATGAATAAGACAAATTCAAGGAGAACATGTTAGAAAGAGAAGCACTGATCAACGCCTTATCAGATTTAAAATATTCACACATTTATGGATTTAGGAATGCACATGAGGTATGGACAAAATTAGAAACTACTTATGAAGGTGATACTTATGTTAAGAAAGCTAAGTTGTAGGGATTGCAAGCTAGATATGAAGACATGAAAATGAGTGAAGAGAAGACCGCATTAGTTTATTTTCCAAGAGTGAATGATTTGGTCTATGAAATTAGATGTGCTAGAGGAACCTTGAAAGATAATGAAGTTGTTGATAAGATTCTGAGATCTTTCCCTGCATGTTACAGTGAAGGTTGTTGCTATTGAATAATTGAGAACCATAAGACATATTTCAAGAGAAGCTTTGGCTGGAAGACTTTGTGCCTATGAGATGATTACACTCAATAAGGAAATTTTGAAGGTTGAATTTGCATTCAAAGAAAGTGTGACCAAGCATGACCAATGAGAAATCTCTACAAAGATGGAATTAAAACACTATGCGAAGGATTGGGAAGAGATCGTGGAAAGGAATGGAAGATTGATGAGCTTGACATCTTGATTGCAAGAAGACTACCTAAGGGCTCCAGTAAGTATGAAGGAAAATTACCTTTGAAATGTTTCTATTGTAATAAGATTGGTCATATTGTATCTAGATGTTCGAACAAAAATTACAAGGATACTAGAGATAAATCTAAGAAATATTATTCTAAGGGTCATAAAAGTCTTCATGTTGCTGAAGAAGGCATGACTGATGATGAGTATGTTTCTAGTGAGGAATAAATTTCATTTATTTCTATTAAAGAGGAAAATCTTAATGAAGAAAAGGCACTAGTCTCAAGAGTTGTTAAAAGAGATGAATGGGTTATTGATAGTGGATGCTCACATCATATGACTAGTGATAAAGATAAGTTTGTGAAGCTTGAGGACTATGATGGAGGTCTTGTTAGATTTGGTAACAATGCTCCATTCTTGACTAAAGGGAAATGATCTATTATTCTTGATGGTAAAAATAGTACTGTTAATGTATTGTATGTAAAAGTTTTAAGTCATAACTTGTTGAGTGTTGGACAACTATTGGATAAAGGTTACAAATTGAAATTTATGGATGGAGTCTACAAAATCATTGGAAATATAGTAAATCTTGTTCTCTCAGGTACATAGACTACTAGTAATATATTTTATTTGAGGACTATTCAGAATAAATGTGTAGTTGCTAAGGTTGATGATAGTTGGTTATGGAATAGAATAATTTTTCATGTGAACTTTGATAATATGGTGAAGATTAGCACCACTCATGCTGTGAGAGATTTTCCCAAACTATTAAAGCCTAACAATATGTGCAACAAATGTTAATTAGGAAAGTTAACTAGATCTACTTTCAGAAATCAATTTACTATGTGGTCCTACCAATACAAGAATTTACTCTAGTGAAATATACTTTATGCTATTTGTTGAAGACTATTCAAGGATGATGTGGGTGACATTTTTCAAGGAGAAATCAATTTTTTTTTAAAAAATTTAGATATTCAAGATATTGGTGGAGACAAAATCTATAAGAAGATTGAAAGGCCTAAGATTAGATAGAGGTTGAGAGTTTACATTTGACAAATTTTATGCATTTGGAAAAGAACATGGGATAAAGAGACATACTTTAGATCCCAGAACCCCATATAAAAATGGAGTAGCTGATTGAAGGAACATGACTATCTTAGACACAAATAGGACTATGATGATTGAAGGAAAAGTATCACATATCTATTGGAGAGAAGAAGTGTGCACCATAGCATATACTTTGGACTAGGTATAGATTAAGCAAGGAACCTATAAGAATCCTTATGAACTTTGGTATGGTCATGTCTGTACAGTGAAATATTTTAGAATATTTGGAAGTAAATGCTACATTAAGAGAGATGAAGACACTGAAAAGTTTGATCCTAGAAGTGATGAATGAATATTTCTTGGTTGTTCTACAAAGAGAAAGACATGAATGTTATAACTATAAACTAAAGAAGATTGTTGAAAGTGCAAATGTCAAAGTTGATGCAAATGAGTAGAGATCAGAAAGGAATTGCAGGTATGATATGACTGAAGATGAAAATCAGATTGTGGAAATGCAAAATCAGAATCAAGATGGATCAGAAGAGTAGAGAGAACTGAAAGGAAATAAAGTGGATGTTACTACTAAAGATTCTTCTACACAACCTATATTGAAGACTCCAAAGTATGTAAGGATTAATCATTTTGAAGATGTCATTATTGGTGATAAGAATAGAGATTTTTAGACTATAAGAAGAATTTATAGAGATGAAACTTGTTTAATATTTGAATTTGAGCCTAAAAATATTAAAGAAGCATGTATTGATGAGAGTTGGATGAAAGAAATGAAGGAATAATTTGATCAGATTAAAAAGAACAAGACTTGGATCCTTGTTCCAAGACCTATTGACAAGAATGTGATCTGTACTAAGTGGGTATTCATAAATAAGCTGAATGAAAATGGTAAAGTGGTTCAGAACAAAGAAAGACTGGTATGTAAAGGTTATTCACAATTGGAAGGTATAGATTTTACTGAGACTTTTTCTCCTATTGCTAGACTTGAATTTGTTAGACTACTTCTTGCATATGCAACTTATAAGAAATTTAAGGTCTATTAGATGCATGTTAAGTCTGCATTCTTAAATGGTGAACTAGAGGAAGAGTTTATATTGAGCAACGTGATTGTTTTACTCTAACTGAAGAAGGGGAAATAGTTTGCAAATTTTGGAAAGCTTTGTATGGATTAAAGAAAGCTCCTAGAGATTGGTATGCTAGATTCAACAATTATTTAACAAAGATTGGTTTCAAAGAAGGTACGATAAACAATAACTTATATTTCAAAATAGTTGATGATAATGTCTTGATTGCTGAAGTATTTGTTGATGATATCATATTTGGTGGAAATGATGAGTTGGGTAGAGGTTTTTTGATGAAATGGAAAAATAATTTGAAATGTCTATGATTGGTGAAATGAAATTCTTTCTTGGATTGTAAGTTACATAACTAGATAAAATAATTTTTATTACTCAGTCTAAGTATGTTAGAGAATTATTAAAGAAATTTGGTATGGAAGATTCAAAACCGGTAGGAACCTCTATGGTTATTGGTAGTAAGATGACTAACGATGATGATTTTTTTTTTAATCAGACATTTTACAGATCTATGATTGATGGACTGCAATATCTAACTCATTCTAGACCAAATATATCAAATGTTATTGGAATCGCTGCAAGATTTCAAGCTGAACCGAAGGAATCTCACATGGTTGCTGTGAAAAGAATTTTTAGATCCTTATAGGGTATATTTGACTATGGATTATGATATGAGAAAGATGATGAGTTCACTCTATGTGAATACACTAATGTCAATTGGGAAGGTAATATGGATGATAGAAAAAGTACTAGTGGAGGTGCATTCTTCTTAGGTAAGAAATTGGTCTCTTGGAATAGTAAGAAGAAGGATTATATTTATCAATCTACTGTTGAAGATGAGTATGGTGCTGTTGTAATTAACTACAATCAAGCTATTTGGATGAAGAAAATGTTGAAGGATATAAGGATAAACAATGATGAACCAATTTTTGTTCACTGTGATAACTCAAGTGCTATAAATATTTCAAAGAATCCTATTATGTATTCAAAGAAAAAGCATATTTCTATTAAGTATCATGTCTTAAGGGATAAGGTAAATTAAAAGGAAGTGAAATTAGACTTTGTGTCTTCTAAGAAATAGATAGTTGACATCTTTACAAAGCCTTTGCCAAAAGATACTTTTGAGTATCTTAAGGAAAATCTTGGGGTAATAGCCCATCCAAATCAGAGCTAACGATGCTAAGTGTAGTATCAATCCATAGGATCTATTAGAGTATTATGAACTAGATTGATGAGTTTTGGGGACTACTCCTCAGGGGGAGAATCCTTATGAATATTTCTTGGTTTTGTATTTTTTATATCTCTAGTCCTTTTCCATTGATGTCAAAGGGGGAGAAGATTGAGTGAAAAACAAAAGAAAGATCTAAGATTGTAGAGATAGTGTTGAAGATGGATATTCAGAGTGATTAGGTGGATATATCACAGTTATACTTTCAGAGTGATCAGGTGAATATAGAATTAAATTTGTGCATTGATCAATTTTTCACTAGATATGTTGCCATCAATGCCAAAGGGGGAGATTGTTGAGAATGTTAGATTTTTGGATTTGGGTGTGCTGACATTAATGTTTCCTCATTGATGTCAACATACTTTTTTTTGTCTCAAACAATGTATTCAGGACATTTGGTAAGATGGATTTCAGTTATTTATGTGCTATATTGAAGATCTTAAGATGCGACGGTGAGGTATTATTCTGGGATGTCTATAGATCATCTAAAAATGTTCACAAAGGTTGGTTTGATAGTTTGAGTAAGATGTGATCGAGTTTCTGGTCACTGGTATCACAACGTTCCTATGAATAGTGGTTGTGTATTTGGTTCAGTATGACTTGGATGTGATTTTTTAGATGTTACAAAGATAATTATTGTATGATCTCTTATCATTGTGATCATAGATGGTATTTTTCATGATTCAGAGTAAAACAAGCTATTTTTTTTATCATGTCTAAGTTTGACATTTTAGTGTTCCTATTGATCAAAGTTAACGATGATTTTAGATTTTGTATTGGAGATGATGTGAAGGTTCTAAATGGTATTCATGCTTCTTATTGGCATTCTTGGATTGTGTGATGATCATGTTGTTGGTTTGCATTGGTTGTGGTGATTGGATTTGTTTCTTTGGTAGCATGTTGGTGTTTCTTCATTTAGGTCCTAACCGACTTGATGGAGTAATGTGTTGTGATTCTTGGTGGTGGTATATAATGTTCAAGGATGAGGATTTGGGTCTTATATAAGTCTTATCCGAATTTATTTGGATTGCATTGAGGATTGAGCATAATGTTATATATTCATTGTATTAGGTCTTAGCCAACCTAGTAGTTGATTATTCTTTGTAATTAGTATAAATGAGAGATCATTTTGTAATTGATGTGTTTGAGAGAGAAAGGATTGTGTATATGTGTTATGAACTTAAGGAAAAGTTTTTACTTTATTGGAACTATATTTGCATAGGAGATGCTATTTATTAGTTCGTCTATAAGGACTATATGTCCACCCCTTTGTAATTGAATTTAGATTGGTGAACCTGACTAAGGGGTAGATCTGAGATTGTATTATGAGCAGGGAGATTTGGGAAGTGAGCCTTCAAATTGGGTTGTTCGTATGTGGTTGCAAGTGTATCCTTTTTTCTCTATTTTCTCTTAACCAAGCAGTACTTTTAATAGAGTAAACTCATCTAGTGGGTTTGAATCCCACAAGGGTTTTCCTTTAACTCAGTTTCCTCCAGAACAAATCTTTGTGTTCTTTATTTTTTATTAAGCTAAAATCAGGTTTTACATGGACCCGAAACCAAAGTTTAATACAACAAAAGATAGAGCATTAAAGAAAACTAAATGAAATAGCTGCTGGAAAACCACAGCAGTGAACAACAGTCGAACAGTTCAAAAGAAAAAGCTAGAGAAAAAACCAACAGCAAAACATCTACCAGCTAGAACAAGCTAATTATCTTTTATCATCTCCTCAGCCTTCTTCTAGAGATCTTCCATCTTCTGGATTGCTTCTTGTAGTTCCTTCAGCTCAGTAGGTTTTTCAGGGACCTTTCTCTGAGTGCATCCTCTAGTTCTTGTCCCCGGTCCTGTATTTCTAGCATCATCTTCAATAGTGATAGTGGTTCTTTCCAGCATGTTCCTTTCCAGATGGTTGTGTAACATTTTTAGGTTCATAACAATCACCTTCAAACCCTCATTGCTGTGATTCATGACACCTCTTATCATGTTGTCATGGTTGTTGATTTTAGTCTCTAAAGCTTTCATCTTTTCTTTAACCTTCTTATTCATCTCAACTGTACCATCATCTTTAGTATTTTTATTTTTAACCTTATCAAAAATCTTATTTTCCATTTTTCCCACCTTAGTATTCATGTTATTCATAGTTTTTTCCATATCCTGGATATGAATATCCATTTCCTTCATTTCCTTCTTCCAGTCCCTGTTCTCCTCCTAATTCTCCGCATTGTTCTTCTCCTTGTGCAAAGAGTCTTCCCTTTGAAGGGTACCAGGTTCCTCTTTGTTATTAATTTTCTCTAGCCTTGCCATCACATTCTTCTCTTCCTCCCCTCTTATGGAGGTCTCCTCACCAGTGTCACTAGCAGAAGGAAAAATACCAGCCTCCTTTCCATCATTCTCTTGGCCACCCATAAAACCCTCTAAAAAAACCTCTCTAGTTTTATCTTCCCCCTTCTTTGACATGGCATTATTGAATTTTTCCTCCATGGGATCAAATTGAGAAGAAATAACCTCCTCTAGAGAATGAGTGCCAACCTCCTCTTTCTCAGCATCCTCAATAATAATAGGGGTATCTATAGTTTTTTCATCTGAAGAGTAACCATGGGTTCCTTCCTCTTCCTCATCCGCTTCCTCCTTCTCTTCTCCTTCTTCATAGCTATTCTCCTCTTTGTCATCATTCCCCTCCTCTAGCCACTCATTCATTTCCTCTTCTTGATCTTTTCCATAGTCTTCCTCTTTGTCATTTTTTATCTCTTCCTCTTCAGTCTCCTTCTCACTGCCTTCCTCAAGAGAACCCTTTCCTCTCATTTGGTGTTTGTGCTCAAACTCCTTCTCTCTCGTATCTTTGTCATCAGAAGTAGTAGGACGTTTTCCTTTTTTTATCTTTTTATTCTTACTACTCTCGGGTTCCTTCTCCTCCTCAATTTTCACCTTTCTTTTCTCCGTGATTTTTTTAGGGATAGGGTCTGGAATGTTATCCCTAATGTGCTCAGATATAAGTAAAATCAATCCTTCATGCATCATAGGGTTAGAAGCCTTTTTTTGTGACTAGTTATGCTTCTATTCAGAGAACTTAATAGATAATAAGGGAAAGAGATTCTTCTTTTGTGCCTGAAGTGGTTAGCAAACACAAAATGGAAATTATAAATTTTTGAATATAGCCCATCTAGAGTGAAATACTCTATCATGGCCTTCAGAATTTTAGCCCAGAATTCATCTATATTAGAAATGTCCACATAGTCCCCCTTCCCCTTAGTCATAAGGGCTTTCTCATCAACATTTTTGGGAAAAATAGAAAAGCTTCAATTCCTAACTTATGATTGCCTCTATGAAAATGGGTACCATCAAAAGGTAGACCAGTAATTTCAGCTATACTATAAATTGTAAGCTTGAAAGACTTGCCCCAAAGAAACACCTTACCATTATTCTAGCCCTCCGCAAACAATGCTGTAATCTTTTTGTCGTGACCATGAAGCTTCTTCATAAACTGGGTAACCCCCCCTTTTTTCAGCTTCTTCCAAACATCTCTCTCCTGTCTCCAATTGTCACAATCAGAGGGTTCCTCCCTCTTCAGACCACCTCCCATAATATTCTTGTTTTTCATGTACTAGTTTGGCTTCTTTCTAGATTTCTCCGCCTTACTTCTCAAGTTCACAATGCTTTTTTGGTTTTTGAAAATAACCTTTTGTCCGTGCCTTATTATCTGTGGAGTAAAGTTCCCATGCTTCAGCTTACATGCAAGCCTCCTCGGTAAATGGTTTGTCCTTGTCATCATAAAATTAAGTGATGTTTCCTTCATAGTGATTAATTCTGTCATATTTGATTAGACTGGAAATCTCACTCTTGAGATTCGCTTCCCCTCTCCACTTTTGGATGATCTTTGTGTTCTTTGTTTTATGGTGCAGATCTTGCATTATTATTCATATTTCAGATGTAAGTGGCTAAAGTAAAATTAATGTAAATAGGTACACACAATTGATTAACCCCCCTCTTAGTTGTGATTTCCTTCTTTTGGACCTTATATATATATATATATATATATATATATATATATATATATATATATATATATATATATATATATATATATATATATATATATATATATATATATATATATATATATATATATATATATATATATATATATATATATATATATATATATATATATATATATATATATATATATATATATATATATATATCATAGGTGAATATGTTTTTTTAACTTCTTCTATATATATTCACCTATGATATATATATATATATATATATATATATATATATATATATATCATAGGTGAATATGTTTTTTTAACTTCTTCTTGGATAAATATGTATTTTTAGTGTTTCCCCTTAAGAGTTTTTAATTTTTTAAATTTTGTGTGTAACTCAAGTTCAAGCAATAGATGAGAATATCAATCTAGCTCAAAGTTTAAAGAGATAAATTAATTATAAAAGCATAGATAATTTAATTGAAATGGATGTAGAAATTGAGATATTATGCTCAACAACCTACACATACTAGGAAGAGGACATTGAATAAAAATTCTAAGGAAAAAATTGCTCAACTTGAGAATCTTGATACACTTGAAAAACCCCAACTATTATCAATTTCACTTCTTAAAGATGAGTTAAAAGAGCCATTAAATTTTTTGGGTGTAGATACAACATTGAAAAAGAGGAAATCATAAAACATACAAAAAAATATTGTTCAAAGTGTTAAGGAAGGTTTGAATTCTATTGGGAAAATAACTAGATTTGCAGATAAGTCCATTTTAAGAAGAGTGATATTGACATCTATTTTAAATAAAAATAGGTCCCAAAAAAGAAAAATCTCTTTACTTTCATATGATATTGGGTATAGTAGGAAGATAATATCACATTATTTTAAAAGGAGACACTAGTACATTTGAGGCCAAATTCCAACGACCATTTGTCAGATTTTCAATGGCCATTTGTCAAAACTGCAACACATCTGTCCGTCGACATTTTTGTGTTGGAAATGGTGACGAAAGTGATAACCGTCGATATTCCAACATCCCTACCCATCAGAATTGGCCACATAAATAGCAATTTTACTATGTGACTGATCTGTCAAAAAATTCTTCTTACGACATTTCGTCAGTCGGAAAGGCGATGAATATTCAGTAGATCTCCAATAGGAGTACCTATCAGAGGTATAGCCGTCCTGTTGCACCCATCTGTCAGATTGGGGTCCTGTCGATGGTTTCCTGTGGAATGTCCGATGATAAGTAATCAAGTTTTGACACAAATAGTCATTGGAGGAATAACTCTTCTGTCGGAAAAGGATTACTACATGTCGAAAAACTGACGGATTAGCATAGTAAAAATAACAAAGATCAAGAGACCATCATAGTTGGTCTCTGTCTTTGGTCCATATACTGAAAAAACATTTTACATTTCGTTAGCTCATCAAATGAGGGGATTTGAAAGAATTTAATAGAATATTTTCATGATAACGTATATTATTTAAGTTGACATTGCATGAATTTATCGACTCCTCGCACTTGTATACTACAAGCATCGTCATAAAGAAGCATGTCCTCCCATGGCCTACATTACTCAAGCCATAGGAGGGGATGCTTCTTTATGGATGTGCTCAATGTATACAAGTGCGTGAAGTAGATAAATTCGTTCACCGTCAAACTAAAATAATATACGTTATACATGAAAATATCATCCATTAAATTCTTTCAAATCACCGCATTTGATGAGCTAACAAAATGTAAAATGTTTTGTCAATATATGGACCAAGGATGAAGACCAACTATGATGGTCTCTTGAGCTTTTCTATCTTTAGTCCTAGCTACTTGGTAAGGGCTGGAAGACTTATACTTGTCAATCATTGAGAATAATCACCGCCTTGCCTTTTTGTACACTGCACAGTATCCAATATAAGAGAAGGCAGAAAATATGAATGGATAAAAGAAATGAAAGATAAAATAAAATTATCTTGTTGTTTACCTTCTCATAATTGATCCCAGTCTCGCAAAAGTAATTTTATACGATCACTAGCACATTTTGTGCATGGATGAGAAACAATATCCAAAGTTTCTAGATTCTGAGAAGAGGTATGAGTGGAGGCCAAAAAGGGATATTTGTGAAAGTTTTATAGATGCAGCACTGAATCATCATCTCTGCACTGGTACTCAATCTGGATACCCTCTCTAGCAAATCTCCACATCTAGAAAATCTCCACAAAAATCCCTTCTGGCCTCCACTACATATATGTCTTCTCAGTATCTAAAAACTCTCTAGCATTGATTCCCATCATTTTTCACCATCTCCGTGGACTGAGACCTTAAATTATTGAGCTTCTCTTTGTTTTGAGAATAGCTTAACATTCTCTACTTAACAAGGCCAACCACGTGAAGGTGGAAGCTCATCTGGCCCCTCCTAGGAGCCTCTTATGAACCTTTATGAAATTTTAAGACCTCTAAGATGTGTATTCTTAGGGGTCATAAAGGGTCATAAGGGCTCCCGGGACACAACAGCTGAGAAACATAAATGTAGGCATCATGGTCACAAGTTTTTGGAGACAACATAATTGAGTGGTATACCCAGACGATGCAAAGAAACCACTACTCCTCTAGAACCGGAGGAGTAGTAGTTGCTTTGCATCATTTGGGTATACAACTCAATTATGTTGTATACCCAGACGATGGAGAGCAACTCCTGCACCTTTGATTCCAAGTTGACTACATCTGTTGCTCATGAATACAAGGTCCTCCAACACAAATTTACTCAATTTGGAATTGGAGGTGCAGAAGTTGCTCTCCATCGCTTGGGTATACAACTCAATTACATTGTCTCCAAAAAATTGTGACCATGATGCCTACAATTATGTTTCTTAGCTATTGTGAAATCTACATTTATGTTTCTCAACTGTCGTGTTTATGTGCATATTTTTATGTGTTTGGGAAGACATCTTTCTAGCCTGGGCCTGGATCCTTTGGTAATTAGCTTCATAATAATGTAGATGACATATGATAAATTAGCTTCCCAAGAAAAATGCCATAAATGAACCATGCGTACCCCAATTCCTATGCCCTCTGTGTGTACCCAAATGATGTATTTGAAACAACAAGGGTAAGGCTTAAAGAAGTTAATTTTGCATCACTAGACAAATCTGTATATTTTATCAACAACAACCAAACTTCAAAGGATCCAAGCCCGGGCTAGAAAGATGTCTTCCCATTCTATTTAAGCCATATTCCTTGTTCTTGTCAAACTTCCTTGGTACAGTAGGTGTGCTCTTTGTAGTACTCTTCTTCAACTTGTGTTCAATGATAAGAATCTTCTTCTTCTTCCTAATTGCAGCCAGAGCTTCCTTTTCATCAGGATTCAACTCCACTTCCCCCATCTCATCATCCTTGTCACCCTCAGCTGCCATCCTAAGCCCTTCTTCCCTCTCCAGTTCTTCAAGCCTCTGCAAGATATCTGGATCAATAAAGTCTGCAACATTGTGTCCATCCATGATCTTAGGAATATCATCTTCTTTCCACTCTTCATTTTCCAAAATATAACACAATCTTAAGACTCGTGACTCTTCAAATTCTCTTGTTTCCTTCAGACCTACAAACATGTGTACTGTGAGATTTCCTCCAATAAATGGACTTGTGATGATTTTCACAATAGTACATGTGTTGGAAGGAAATATCACAGTATTGCTTAGGCCAATCTGAATGTTCATCACCTGTGCATATAAGAGTTGATCATAGAAGGTATATGCACAAGTGAAAAACATGCATATTTGACCGAGTAATACTGGGAGCTAGACCCAATAGCAAATAGATTTGTGGTGATTTTCACAATAGTACATGTGTTGCTAGGTAAACTCCCAATAGCACTCAGACAAATATGCATGTTCATCACCTATGCATATGAAGTGGCTCTAATGGCAGATACAGTCACAAAATTCTACATACTCCTTATTTTGTTCTGGGTTGATATTGTCAGACATGTCTTTTTTGAATGGAATGACTCGTTACTTGTACATTGACTAGAATGTTGGTGGAAGAAGGATGATTTGTTTGCAACCTGCAGATACACAGACACTGAACAACCATTTTTTCAACTCTAATTTTCTCAACACAAAGGGACATTTATCATAGCCATAAAAATATGATTGTTTTAAAATGGAATACACCAAGGAGTACCATCAGAAATATTGACCATTTACAATAATGAATAGTTAACCCAAATCAAATAGCTCATTTTTTTTATCAGCATGTGTAGTCTCTATGTATATGAAAAATGAATGAAATATATATCAAGCTGAAATAAAACAGTGAACAAAAATTCAAATTCAAGGCCTAATTTATCAAGAGAAACAAACATTAGGATGAAATAAAAATCATTAAGACTAGAAAATCAAGTTTTAGAAAAATCATTACGACTATAGAAAAATCATTTAGACTAGAAAATCATGTTCTACAAATGGATAGTTTTGGTACTTTGCCATTACAACAATTGAGCATTCATCATTTGATACTTCTTGGCGTATTCCATTTAAGTTTTTCAGTTGTCATGTTTGTGTGCATGTTCTTTATGTGTTTGGCTTCTCTACCTCACAAGGAATACACTGATAGGTAACTGATTTGAAAGCATAATGATTTGATAGTCTTTTTTCAGGATAGGTGTAATCATCCTGCCAACCTTAATTAGAAACATTTGTGATATATGTCAAGTACTTATAATCAGTATGCCCAACAAATAGAGACTTAGTAGCAAAAGAATAAGGTTGCACATCCACATCTGTCCAAGTGCAGCAACCTTCAAAGATTTGCAGCAGTAAAGAGAATCCCCATATTTTATCAGTCTAACATAGTCTTTGGCCACTTTGGCAATGAGAACCTCAAAATAGAGAAAAGAAACTTAGTAAAACCAGTCTATGTTGTTGTTTGTGAGGGTATAGTCATGATAAGTGCCTCTCAAATGTCTCCAAACATGTAAGATTATCTTTAAATAGTTTATTGATCTCTTCTAAACATTAACCAAATCAAACCTACATTTGAATCCACACACAATAACCCAAAATGAAGGGTTTTGTATCCTTTAATGAATCTCAGTCACTGGTAACACATGGACAGTCAAACCACTAGTCTCCAAAGCATTAAATAAGTGAATATGATTTTTTGAAAACTACTCCCAACAATTCTTAAACATACTTTATTGTTTAAGAATTGTTGGGACTGGTCCTTTGGCGTGTATTAAACAGAATAGAATTTTCAGCATATTATTATCATTCTATTTCTTTGTTGTAAACATGCCATTGGTTCAATTTTAATCTATTGGTGTCATGACCTAGCCCATGCTTTATCTCCATTATTTGATATTATTCACTATTTTGAAATGTTGACTGTGGTTATCAAATGGAAAAAATAGAAAAAAAAAATTTAACATGAAAAGAAATTTACAAAACCGAACCAATGGCATGTTTACAACAAAAAATTAGAATGATAATAATATGCTGAACCAATGGCATGTTTACAACAAAGAAATAGAATGATAATAATATGCTGAAAATTCTATTCTATTTAATACACGCCAAAGGACCAGTTGTATGAAATTGTCAATCACATAGCATTTCACTGTTGTATGAGTGGATTGTGTAGGAACAATTAACATTAAAAAAGGAGAAAACTCCTCAACACATCTTGGAAACCATTGAATTCAATAATAAATAAAACCTAACACCAACACTATTCCTTCCATTCACTTCTACCAAGAATAAAGCATTTAATCCATTCAACATTACATATAATCATTAGACAGTTACATTTGTTGACTGTGTAGAGGAACAGTCACGACCAAAATGATCAAAAGTACTTTCACCCTTGCACAAGCTATTCCAAACTTCAAGTAAAATGAGAAATATGCTATATCAAATCATTCATATTCATAGTAACCATTCAAAGGATAATGATTTGACAATCTTTTTTCAGGATAGGCGTAATCATCCAGCCAACCTTAATTAGCAACATTTGTGATATATGTCAAGTACTTATAATCAGTATGCCCAAAAAATAGAGACTTAGTAGTAAAAGCATGTCCTTTGGTTTACTAGTTTACTTATAATAAGTATGTCCTTTGGTTTACTAGTTTAATCTGGTTTAAGAATGGTTTGTTTCATGTTTGAATGTACCATTGAATGAAGCTTGGCTATATTAAGTACAATCTTAAGACTTGTGACTCTTCAAATTCTCTTGTTTCCTTCAGACCTCCAAACATGTGTACTATGAGTAGCCCTCCAACAAATGGACTTGTGATGATTTTCACAATATTACATGTGTTGGAGGACTACTCAAAGTACTGCTTAGGTAAATCTGAATGTTCATCACCTATGCATATAAAAGTTGATCATAGAAGGTATATGCACAGGTGAAAAACATGCATATTTGACCAAGCAATACTGGGAGCTAGACCCAGTAGCAAATAGATTTGTGGTGATTTTCATAATAGTACATGTGTTGCTAGAGAAGCTCCCAATAGTGCTCAGGAAAATATGCATGTTCATCACCTGTGCATATGAAGTGGCTCTAATGGAAGATACAATCACTAAATTTTGCATACTCCTTATTTTGTTCTGGGTTGATATTGTTAGACATGGTCTTTCTTGAATGGAATGACTCGTTACTTGTACATTGACTAGAATGTTGGTGGAAGAAGGATGATTTGTTTTCAACTATTTTTTCAACTCTAATTTTCTCAACACAAAGGGACATTTATCATAGCCATAGAAACATTATTATTTCAAAATGTAATACACCAAGGAGTACCATCAGAAATATTGACTATTTACAATCATGAATAGTTAACCTTAATCAAATAGCTCATTTTTTTATCAGCATGTGTAGTCTTTGTGTATATGAAAAATGAATGAAACATCAAGCTGAAATAAAACAGTGAACAAAAATTCAAATTCAAGGCCTAATTTATCAAGAGCAACAAACATTAGGATGAAAGAAAAATCATTAAGACTATAGAAAAATCATTAGGACTATAGAAAAATCATTAAGACTAGAAAATCAAGTTCTAGAAAAATCATTACGACTATAGAAAAATCATTTAGACTAGAAAATCAAGTTCTAGAAATGGACGGTTCTGATGCTTTTCCATTACAACAATTGAGCATTCATCATTTGGTACTTCTTGGTGTATTCCATTTAAGTTTTTCAGCTGTCGTGTTTATGTGCATGTTCTTTATGTGTTTGGCTTCTCTCCCTCGCAAGGGATATGTCGATAGGTAATTGATTTGAAAGCATAATGATTTGACAGTCTTTTTTTCAGGATAGGTGTAATCATCCCACCAACCTTAATTAGCAACATTTGTGATATATGTCAAGTACTTATAATCAGTATGCCCAACAAACAGAGACTTAGTAGTATGCCCTAGTAAGTATTAGAGCCTTTCAAATTTGTAAAGAACACAAACTTTGCAAATCAAATTGATATTTCATTCAAACCTATGTTCTTGATCAAGCTCTTAAAGATTAAAGCATGAAACCATCAAGTTCTTCACCTATGTTCTTCATGGTTGGGGAATTTGTGATGGAGTTATATGTAACCTTTGGAAGTCATTGTATGACAGACTTAAGCCTGGAGTGTACGACAGGAACAAAGATTCAATAAAAATAGAAGTTTAAATCTACAAGTCCATTGTGTTATGCATTGTTGAAAAGCTTCTTTACTTATTGTTTTGGTTTCTAAATTCAAGGATGGAATAGTAAGCAATCTCCAAGCATTCATTTCATCATTGAATGTATTGTGAGCACTTTAAAATTTTGTTCCTTACATTTTGACTGGTAAAACCAGTGACTGTTCCAAGTAATGTTTTTAATCCTTTGAAGTTTCTCATGATCCTGATGTAAGTTGATTGGATTAAGAAATTTGGGGATCCAATAGGACTTTAGGGGAGTTCAATAAATGTTTTGGAAGACTTAGAGGAACTATTAGCATGACTGTTCCTTCATCTACAATGAGTTAGACTAAATTTGCTAAGTTTTTCCTTTGTTTTGAGGAGTATTTTGTAATCTATTTTGTAAAAAAAGTTAACACGATTTTTTTTACAAAACTGAACCAATGGCATGTTTACAACAAAGAAATAGAATTATAATAATATGCTGAAAATTCTATTCTATTTAATACACGCTAAAGGACCATTTGTATGAAATTGTCAATCACATATCATTGCACTGTTGTATGAGTGGATTGTGTAGGAACAATTAACATTAAACAAGGAGAAAACTCCTCAACACATCTTGGAAACCATTGAATTCAATAATAAATGAAACCTAACACCAACACTATTCCTTCCATTAACTTCTACCAAGAATAAAGCATTTAATCCATTCAACATTACATATAATCATTAGACAGTTACATTTCCTGACTGTGTAGAGGAACAATCACAACCAAAATGATCAAAAGTACTTTCACCCTTACACAAGCTATTCCAAACTTCAAGTAAAATGAGAAATATGCTATATCAAACCATTCATATTTATATTAACCATTCAAAGGATCATTTTGTCTATGAACCCTCTAACTGTACCCCTGCGGTAGAGAAAGGAAACCTCAAAATAGAGAAATGAAACTTAGTAAAACCAGTCTATGCCATTGTTTGTGAGGGTACAGTCATGATAAGTGCCTCTCAAACCTCTCCAAACATGTAAGAATGTCTTTAAATAATTTATTGATCTATTCTAAACATTAACACATGGACAGTCAAACCAGTAGTCTCCAAAGCATTCAATAAGTGAATATGAATGTTTGAAAACTTTCCTCTCAACTTCCCCAACCACTCCTAATCGGTTAGAGGGATTAGTTGAGTGTTTAGACACTAAAACTTCTTAAACATACTTTATCTGATATGATGAATTGTAATATCAACAAATGTGAATACAAACATTTCAAAATAGTGAATCGATATACTTGAGCACAAGCACCAATAACATCAAATAATTGAGATAAAGCATGGGCCAGGGCACGACACCAGTAGAATGTGGTCATTTCAGTGAGCATTCATGATCAAATAAAATGCAATGCATTTGAAATTTGCAGTCGAATATGATGCCAGAGGCTCGAAATACGTTGCCTGTCAAAGATACCAATCAAAGATGAAGAAATCACATACCTTCTCTCACGCTCAGCTTGCACGAAGGAAGATTTGGTAGCCAAATCTTCCTTGTACCACACAAAGAACATGCCATTGGTTCAGTTTAGCATGTTATTATCTTATCAGATAAAGTATGTTTAAGAATTGTTGGTAAGGATAGGAATAGTGGAGATTCTAGAAATATCCCTCTAACCGATTAGGAGTGGTTGGGGAAGTTGAGAGGAAAGTTTTCAAACATTCATATTCACTTATTGAATGATTTGGAGACTACTAGTTTGACTATCCATGCATTACCAGTGACTGAGATTCATTAAAGGATTTCCATGCATTATCATTGTATTGTGTATTTCCAATATGTTTGGATGCAGGGCAAACTAGGAGAATGAAGGATCACTCACTGATTGCATGATAACCCAAATTTAAAAGGTCAATGGTTGAGGGGACAATTAAGGTCTGGATGTTGATAGTGTTTTTTGAGGGAAGGGGGATTTTAAAAGACTTGTTATCATTGTATTGTGTATTTCCAATATGTTTGGATGCAGGGCAGAACAAGAGAATGAAGGATCACTCACTAATTGCATGATAACCTAGTTTTGAAGGGTCACTGGTTGAGGGGATAGTCAATATCTAGATGTTGATAGTGTTCCTTGAGGGAAGGGGGATTGTGAAAGACTTGTTATCATTTTATTTTGTATTTCCAATATGTTTGGATGCAGGATAAACCGGGAGAATGAAGGATCACTCACTGATTGCATGATAACCCAATTTTGAAGGGTCACTGGTTGAGGGGATAGTCAAGGTCCAGATGTTGATAGTGTTTGTTGAGGGAAGGGAGATTGTAAAAGACTTTTTATCATTATATTGTGTATTTCTAATATGTTTGGATGCAGGGCATAACAGGAGAATGAAGGATCACTCACTGATTGCATGATAACCCAGTTTTGAAGGGTCACTGGTTGAGGGGACAGTCAAGGTCTGGATGTTGATAGTGTTCCTTGAGGGAAGGGGGATTGTGAAAGACTTTTTATCATTGTATTGTGTATTTCCAATATATTTGGATGCAGGGCAGACCAGGAGAATGAAGGATCACTCACTAATTGTATGATAACCCAGTTTTGAAGGGTCACTGGTTGAGGGGACAGTCAAGGTCCAGATGTTGATAGTGTTTGTTGAGGGAAGGTGGATTGTAAAAGATTTGTTATAATTGTATTGTTTATTTCCAATATGTTTGGATACAAGGCAAAACATGAGAATGAAGGATCACTCACTGATTGCATGATAACTCAGTTTTGAAGGGTCACTAGTTGAGGGGACAGTCAAGGTCCGGATGTTGATAGTGTTCATTGAGGGAAGGGGGGTTGTGAAAGACTTGTTATCATTATATTATGTATTTACAATATGTTTGGATGCAAGGAAGACCAAAAGAATGAAGGATCACTCACTGATTGCATGATAACCTAGTTTTGAAGGGTCACTGGTTGAGGGGACAGTCAAGGTTCGGATGTTGATAGTGTTCCTTGAGGAAAGGGGGATTTTGAAAGACTTTTTATCATTGTATTGTGTGTTTCCAATATGTTTGGATGCAGGGTAGACCAGGAGAATGAAGGATCACTCACTGATTGCATGATAACCCAGTTTTGAAGGGTCATTGGTTGAGGGGATAGTCAAGGTCTGGATGTTGATAGTGTTCATTGAGGGAATGGGGATTGTAAAAGACTTGTTATCATTGTATTTTGTATTTCCAATATGTTTGGATGCAGGGCAGAACAGGAGAATGAAGGATCACTCACTGATTGCATGATAACCCTATTTGAAGGGTCACTAGTTGAGGGGACAATCAAGGTCCGGATGTTGATAGTGTTCCTTGAGGGAAGGGGGATTTTGAAAGACTTTTTATCATTATATTTTGTATGTCCAATATGTTTGGATGGAGGGAAAACCAAGCGAATGAAGGATCACTCACTGATTGCATGATAACCCAGTTTTGAAGGGTCACTGGTTGAGGGGACAGTCAAGGTCTGGATGTTGATAGTATTCCTTGAGAGAAGGGGATTGTGAAAGGCTTTTTATCATTTTATTGTGTATTTTTAATATGTTTGGATGTAGGGCAGGCTAGGAGAATGAAAGATCACTCACTGATTGCATGATAACCTAGTTTTGAAGGGTCATTGGTTGAGGGGACAGTCAAGGTCCAGATGAATGGGCCATTCGAGGACCCTATTTCTTTGTATTAATTTATATTCAAATTGGATGCATGGATTTCTTATGAATTATCGGCTACTATGTATCCTGCAACTGCATCCGTAAATCTGCATATACTTCTCTAGGGTTGTAAGCCACTTAGGGATCAAAATAGAGAAACTAACTCAAAATCATTCTTTGTCCTATTTCCTTTTAACAAAGTCTCAAATATCAATGATGTAACAATACATTTGATGCCCTAAGATATCAATACAAATGGCACCTAGCTAGAAGCTTACGGGCTATCCAATTGATAACCACAGTTAACATTTCAAAAAAATGGTTATCCTTGAGCACAAGCACCAATAACATCAAATAATAGAGTTGAAGCACTAAATCAAAATCGTTCTTTGTCCTATTTCCTTTTTAAAAAGTCTCAACTATCAATGATACAATACATTTGATACCCTAAGCTATCAATACAAATGACACCTCGCTAGAAGCTCACAGGCTGTCCATTTGATAACCACAGTCAACATTTCAAAAAAATGGATATCCTTGAGCACAAGCACCAATAACATCAAATAATGGAGTTAAATCATGGGCTAGGGTACAACACCAGTAACATCAAATAATAGAGATAAAGAACCGGCTAGGGTATGACCCCAGTAGAATGCGGTCATTTCAAAGAGCATTCATGATCAAATAAAATGCAATGCATATGAAATTTGCAGTCGAATATGATGCTAGAGGCTCGAAAGATGAAGAAATCACATACCTTCTCTCCCGCGCGCCCAACTCATTTTCTCCCACTCCTTTTCTATGCCAATCAAAATAAAAATGATTTGGCGCTTCACTTTTTTTTTTATGTATACCAGAAATTTTCAGAATTCCGATGGTCAATTTAAAACCCATCGGAATACCGTTATCATCAGGGCCTATTTTTTTAAAAAATAATAAATTCATTAAAAACAATTTACCTTTCGGAAGTGTCTGTCGAAATTTGGCCCCAAATGTAGTAGTGAGAATAAATTTGGATGATAGCACATTGGAAGGCAATTGGGAACTAATGTGTAGAGCTCCTCACTATGATAGGATTGAAGAAATAGTTAAGAATTTGATCGCTAGATTTTGGAATGATCATAATCATCCTTCATCAAATAGAAGAGATTTTATCAAGCATAGGATTGTACCTAAGGATTATTATATACACACAAAACATTGGTTGGACAACACACACCATGAATTGTATCACTCATTTTGTAATTCAAATCCCAACATAAAGATCGGATAAACAATGTTTGAAAGATTCAAGCCATATTATATGAAGATAAATGAATGATGAAGGGTACTCCCCTTATTAAAAAAAAATACGCACAACAAAATAGAGAAACAACAACAACAAATTGCAAGAACCAAGCAATTGCAAGAACATGAAACTTGTTTTCTATTATCTCCAATGAAATGGAATTACAATATTCAGAAATATAACATGCACAATCACATGGGAATTTTTATTAAAATATTCTGAAAGCCAGAGCCACCATATATATCCTCAGAACTTCCCTAGATAACCCTACGTGCCTTCATTATATTATAGGGGGAATTTTAACTGCCCGAGAAGGTTCTAGAAATTCTAATCCCAAAACTTTGAGGCTGACCATCCCTAAGGTATTATTATTTATCTTTTATTATATTGGAATAGGCCCCAAACAACTTTCAGAACTCAAATGAGTTTTTGAAGGAATTTTATTTTTCCATCCTAAGTAGCGCCACTCACACCAAGGTTTGACCCCTTTTCAGAGCCTTCAAAACTGAGTTCAAATTTTTTGTACCCTTTTTCCAAAACCTAAAATTTTTAATATCTTTAAAACCAAACTTGATATTGCAATGAAACTTTAATAGTAGGTTGATATAACCAAAGTGAATCTCCAAGGAAGAAATTAGAACATTCTGAGCTCAAGCGAACAACTTACTAAAAATAATAAAATTCAAGAAATAGTAACTTTGCACAAAGATATCCTTTATTGACAAACTAGACAATATTTTTGTGTGATGCAAAATTTCCCTTACAACCAAGATGCTCTTGCATCAACAAAGCTTTTGAAACTTGTTGCTGTCAATAATATATTGTATTTGATCTCTAGTATCAAGGGTTTCAAAAGATGATAGAAGAAAGTGATCATTTTCACAATGCTCTTTTTAAACGACCAAGCCAATTAATAACATCAATCTTATGTGATAAATCAGATGTTCATGCAATAGGTGAAATAGATTTCATCAAAGGAACTTGTGAAACATGGTTGGTTCCACAAAAGGAATGAATACTTGGTCTATGACTCAACTTGCAGATTGGACATCCTCTCCAAGCAATTATCTATTTGATTATGAAGACAGTTAAATTATTGATCTGGGGATGTATACTTGAAATGGTGTAGCACAGTATGTGCACTAAGTATCCACTAAAGCAATTTTAATAAAAAGTTGCAGAAAGGAATGATTTAAAGGAAACAGATTAAATAATTATTGAATGGAACGCTTGAATTGAACACACACACACACAACTCTGAAATAAAATAAAGGTTGGTTTTTATCAAACAATAACTACTTTGTCTATAGTGGTTATAGGAATAGTTATAAGGAATGAGCTTCCCAATGGTTGTAGGAATAGTCCAACACCAAATCTCAAACTACAAACTACTAAAAACTTAAACTAAATCTAACTGGGATTACTTACTAAGTGGGCCCCCTTAACAAGTATCCAGAATTCAATTACTCAAAATAGATTATCAATGCTTCATCACTTTATTCATCAAAGCTAATTTCATTACAAATAACTGGATTGAACTTCTAGAAAACTATTATAACTTCTTACTTGATCTCTCTATCTATGGTTACTATTGCACAAAGAAATAGCTCTTATTTATAATAGGAAATACACTATTAACTAACCATTCCCGATAGGATAGGCAAGAATTTATTACATCCAAGGAAGAAAGAGCATCATGCTCATGAACTTAAGAACAAGTTAAACTTATCCAAAAATATAAGGAAAAAATTTAGCATCTAATTCCCCCTAGATTCGCTTGAAATAAAGATCCTAGACCAAACTCATTCACGGGTCTATGTCTGCAATTCCTCACGACCCAACTTATTCAACTGATTCATCTACACAACTAGGTCATGAAACTGTCTCCCCACTTTTTCTACAGGAATGAGTCTTGCCTTTGCAATTGTTACCTTAATCATGTATCATAAATATCAAAGAACAAAGAACAAAAACATATCCATGATATACAACATGTATTTATTAATTACATATCCACTCATTCATTAAAACATAATCGTAGAGAACTTTATTTATGATCACATATTTTCATATTGTATAGGTTTTGGTAAAAGTCTTTGAAATCATTCAAAACCAAATGTTTAAGCTTATTTAACAACTAACCCAACACTACCAAAATTTATAGACAAAATGAACATGAGAGCAAATATTAAGCAAAAATGGGACAACAAGGACCTAGACACAACAATAACAAAATATGACAATCTTTGGGCTCATCAAAACATGTGGTAATTTGGATAAATCTCTTTTAAAAGATGGAGATACTGACATGACTATTGGATTTGATGAGTAAACAACTCACAGCTCCCAAGAACACCTGCATGTAAACACCTGTCACAGAAAGAGAGAAGAAGCAAGAAGCTATGGAGGCCTGGACGCATTGATCCACGAGAGAAGAGAAATCATTCTTGATGTGCAAAAATAAAAGTTGCAATTCAATAATGAATAATTTGTTAAGAATACAAATGAGATCAATCCTTATAAAGTAGATGAAAACCCTAAAAAGGGTGAACAAACCTAGGTTGCATGATAATAATTAATAAAATAATTAATTATTATATGCTTAAAGTTTAGCTTAAGTAGAAAGAAATAATAAGTGACTTAATAATTAAATCAATATGATTTAATTAATAAGTAAACAACTTTATTACTCTAAAAATGACGAGGATGGTAAAATGTAAGATTTACAAGTACATAAAGTCTAAAACAAAAATTGAGAAAGAATCCAAAAGGTTAGAATATGTAGAAGAGGAGATACTAGTTGGAACCATTGTGGAGAATTTTTGTAAATTGATTCAACTGCATATTTCATGTTTTTTTGTCTAAGTGGCAAGCACAACATTTCCAAACACTAAGAGACACTTTCCCACATGGAACAATTTTATCAATTGTTGATTTTGCAGAAAATTACTCTTTTGTTCATAAAAAATAGCTTCAAGAAAAATTCTACTTGACAAAGGAGGTCACTATTATGGTCTAGGTGTCTTATCAACATGCACAATTAGATTTGGATGGAGTTGAAAGTACATATGAAGCATGTCTCATTAAGAATTAATATCACTTTTATATTAGTGATGATAAAGAGAATGACACAAATTTTGTCAAACATTTCTTTAAGACATTTTTTGGATATTTGGAACACAAGGGCATAAAAATTGAAAAGCATATTGTATGGTCAGATAGATGTGCAACATAATTCAAATCAAAAAGGGCATTTTATGCACTATGTAGTTATCATCAATACAAAAATATACCATATCTTTGGAGTTTCTTTGAGAGTGGACGTGGAAAGGGTGAGCATGATGATGTAGGAGCTTGTATCAAACGTGCTTTAAGAAATTATCAAATGGATTATCAGGGATTTTATATAAAAGATGTTCATGATGTAGTTGAATGGTGCAAGATGCACTTTATAGTTCTAAATGAGGCTAGCACATCATCGAGATTGAATTGAGTCGTATCATTCAGAGTGTTATGGGAGATATCAGGTACATGCAACATTTTTTCAAATTATAAATTAAATTTTAATATAAGTTTCAAATATTGATTTGAATGTATTTATGTTTAACTTGTTTTTTTAATATCTTGAAGGTGTTGATAGAAGATCAATGCATGGATGCAAGAGGGTAGACAAAAAAAAACCTTGCATTATGATATGAGTATAGATAGTAACATGTGGTTATTATACACCATAGATTACTCATGCTTTTGTCCTGACTACATTTCTAAAAACTATGGTGAATGCATAAACCAACAATGTGGATATGTTAGTGCATGGAATTTGGTGCCACTAGATGTTACTAATACAAACAATGAAGATGAGGATGAAAGCTTCGACGACATTCCATTGATTTCTACCGATTATGACCATATTTTAGGATTGATCAAAATTGGTACATATATTTACCTTCATGATCTCAATCTATAAATTTATACACATACACACTTATTTACTTTCATTTAAACATATATATCAAGTTGGGTCTCCTTAAAGTAAATTGACGGGTCATGAAATTTGTTGTACAAGACTTGATTTTGTAGTCATAGCAGAGCTTGAAGATGTAGAAGGTTTTAGTTACTATTTATTATGTTGTACAGATGATAGAAAGAAGCTAACAAAGTATGAAATAAGCGATGGAATTATGTTTCACATAGGTTAGTAGTGTATCTATGTTAAATTTATTAAAATTGAAACTCATTGTTTGAAATGTTTGTGTAGGTTCAGTTGTTGTACAAGGAACATATTTGAAGCAAATCAAAATCGTTAAACATGAGATTCACTTTATTAATTATCAATGTGACAACAAGGTATATCAATATAGCTACCTTGTAATTGCTAACATCCTATCTCTTCATCCAATCATAGGATGTGGCATTCATAAGTGGAGAATAGATACTAATGATCATGAGAGAATATTACATGTTATCCGAGAGCAAGTTGAACCAATTATTGTGGCCTAGAAAGAATGTATATATGTTTACAACTTGTGTGACTTGGTTGAACAATTTTACATAAATATAAATTTATCTTAAGCCCAAATACATGGCTTAAGGGGATGATTTAAAATCTTATATCATTCATGTATGCATGATATTTTATTTTGGAGATTCCATTATTGTTTACTTAGGACATGTCTTAAGGGGATGATTTAAAATATTATATCATTCATGTATGCACGATATTGTATTGTAAAAATTCAATTATTATTTACTAAGGTCATGTCTTAAGGGGATGATTTAAAATCTTAAATATGATTCATGTATGCATGATATTGTATTTTGAAAACTTCATTGTTGTTTAGTTAGGAGATGTCTTAAGCGCGTGATTTAAAATCTTAAATATGATTCATGTATGCATGACAATGTATTACAAAAAAATCAGTTTTGTTTACTTAGGACATGTCTTAAGGGGATGATTCATTGTTGTTCATTGCAATACTTTATTTATTTAATATCTTTATCATTTATCTTAGAAAATAAATATTTCTATATCTTTTTTAATGATTCCCTACTATTAGACCTTGATCTTTTGATCTTATTTTCTTGTTGATCCTACTTGGATTCATTCTATTATCATGGATACCTTATTTGGTAAAAAATGTCAAACATATATAAAATAGATCATCAAATGTATCTTATGTCAAATGCATGTATATAAAGTATCTAATAATCAAATATAAACATATTTAACATCAAATGTAACAATTCAAACATATATTTACTCTATATTCGAATGTATATAAAGTCTAGATAAAATAACATCAAATGTAACATGTCAAACATGTATAAAGTCTAGGTCAAACTATAAGTCTATAAAATAGACAATCAAATGACTAGCTAGATGGCTCATCACCCTAGGACTCATCATGATGACTCCTCACTAAGAGGTCCTTAGAGTGACTATCATGTTGTGAAGGATGTATCTATAACTGCAGAGAAAGTGATATATATGTATCTACACATTAAATATATACAAATTGTAATCATTTAAAAGAAAGTATGTATGCACATACATGCATAAATTTAAAACGTGCCTATTTACTGGTGCTCACATCATTGAGTGAGTTTCGTTGATGTAAACAATCAAACCTCAAGGTAGGAGTAACAAGAGGCATCTCCACCTACAAAAATTATGTGTGTGTGTGATGATATGAATCTAGTTAAAAAAGTAAATTTAAATTATAAATTTTGGAAATTTTTAGTATGAGTGCATAATGTTTAAAATAAAATTTACCTATGTAGATGGCGGCATCTGATAGAACTCAGAATCTCTAGCCACGATTGTGTCCACTAAAACATCAATATTTTATTGGGCCTTATGTAGGCTTAACTTTGCATCTACAACATGACTAGTTGACACACATCCCAATAATGGTGAATGTAGTGGACTGTGTAACTAATATGACATTGAAATCAAATAATCACGTGTCAAAAAATCCATGTAACTTTTCATCATCATGCTAAACTCAGCATCCTCAAGGCCAAGATTAGAGGATTGATCGTTGCACTCATCAAAGGGTTTGTACTTTGTGCCTCTCCCTCTATAGAAATAGAATCGTCACTAGGTGGATCTTGATGGGCACTACCACTATGGCCATGGTCTGGGTGGTAAAAGTGATGCGCCTAAGAGTATATGATAGTACCCACATGACCTATGACATCTACTATAGGGATATGATGGTCTACTGCAATAAATGCATATGCATCCAAAAGATCCTTAGCCAAACTATTCATCATAACACATGTCACATCTCTTGTAAGACCCTATAGGTTAGAAAGTGAAGGGATGCCCACTGCACTATAAAGATCATCTAAGGTGTTGCCAAAGGATGCTCCACCTAAGGATCTATAGCACAAACGAGTCATCAAATACTGGCCAACTTGTTTAATAGATATCAAAGTGACCTCTGTTGTAATGTCCCCAATTCTATCATTGGCTCCTCGACACTAGGTGCTATGAACAACCTCGCCATCTAAAGGACCCAACAAAGGAGAAATAATAGGTGCCCTTTGAACAAAAATGGCCTTGTGTGTTGGTAATTATCAGGTGGCTCAATGATAAGAATCTCTATCAAAAAGCCTACCGTGCCTTTGTTTGAGATATGGTGGCAAATTGGTGTAGTTCACAACCTTCCCTAAATGAACCTCGACATAAAGCTGCTACACAAAATAGAGTAGAATTTGGTCATTATTTGGATAATGACCATGAGAAGAAAGAAAGCATGGCTATATCAAAGCAACCATAACATGATCCTAACATCTAGTCACCTGGTATCCCTTCACATAATTCTTTCCCAGATAAAATGGGAAAGATTTCTCTTTCAGGGTTTCTTTGGGCACTAAACCTTGTATCGTAATAAGAGTCAAGCCATCACAAGCCTCTTGCCTATTCCTATCAATAATAGCCTCTATAGAAGCCGGTGAATAGGCACTAGCACCCTAAATGTCATCCCTAATATGAACCAGACTGACAAGTGTTCTTATAAACACTCATGCTATTAGCACTATTGATTGAGTCTCTCAATCTCCTTATTACTTCATCTGAATAGATCCCGAGGGTGAATTGATTGATATTCCATAATGTCTAATAATATAAATCTAGAGATTGATATAACTCTATGTACCTGAAAGACTTATTTAATGTCAAGCCTTAGGTTGAAGTTTATATGTTATTTCTAAAATTTAAAGTCAATTAAATTTGATCTACATTCAAACTAACCACTTACAAAATTTAAATGTACATGTACACTAAAATGAAAAATAAATTAAAAATTCTACATATGTATATGCATACATGTACACACACACACACACATATGTATGTATGTATGTATGCATGCATGTGTGTATGTCTATGTGTACATAAATATGTACACATGCATACATATACATATACATATATATACATATATGCATATACATATATGTACATGTGTATATATGTATGTATATACACATGCATACATATGCACACACACACACACATATGTATGTATGTATGTACACAAACATGTACATATATACATATGTATGTGTATAAATGTACATACACTATGACACATGTGTATACATGTATGTTTATACATTCTACACACACACACACACACACACACACACATATATATATGTGTGTGTGTGTGTACATGCTTATGTATGCACATATTTTCATATTTATAGACACATATATGTGTATCCATGTGTATGTGTATGTACATATATATATATATATATATATATATATGTGTGTGTGTGTGTGTGTGTGTGTGTGTGTGTGTGTGTGTGTGTGTGTGTGTGTGTGTGTGTGTGTGTGTGTGTGTGTGTGTGTGTGTGTGTGTGTGTGTGTGTGTGTGTGTGTATACACATATATGTGTCTACACTTATGAACATGTATGCACATACATATGCATGCACACATGTATATACATGTAGAATGTATAAATATACATATATACATATGTGTATGTATTTATACATATACATATGTATATATATGTACATGTATGTGTATACATACATATATACACATACACATATGTATATATATGTGTGATATATAAATAAATATATATACATGTACATATTTATAAATATATATATACACACACATATGTATATACACACAAATATATGCATGTATATATATTCATATACACATATATACATGTATATATGAAAAAAAAATTATTTAATGTTAAATATGACATAATTTACAAAAACAATACATAAAAACACTTGGAAAATATGGTGAAAGATGCTTTCCACTACCATCATGTTCAGACCAGATGAAACCCCACTGTCCACAAGATAACGACAGTGGGATTTATTTTTTACAAAAACCCCAAATTTTAGGGTTTCGATCGGAACCCTCTATGTAAGGGGTTCCAATTGAAACCCATTAGACTTTCAATCAGAAGTAAAAATGGCTTCCGATTGAAAGTCACTTCCAATTGAAACCTTTAATTATTTTCATCTTGCCAAAAATGAGGAATTCCTTCCTCCTAAAAAGTGCAACCCACTATTGTGGGTTCACCCAAGTGGAAAGCAAGAAGGGCCAACCACCTAGTAGATAAAAGAACACAACACAATCCTATCTTTATCCACTAACAAATCCAACATGTGAGACAATTCTAAAGATAATTGTCCCCTATTCACAATATTTCAACTCTGCATTTGATCAGAAGCCCATTCGACCATGAATACAATTTGCTACTCCATTCCACTCCCTAGGAATGTGAATAAAAGTAAAAAATTCTAGAGACCCACACAATCTGAGAATCTATCGAATAACCAAAGCTAAGTGCTAACTGACATCATCTAACCATTTCTCAATCAATAGATTCACCACCACCTCAGAATTAGATTCACAAATAATTCTTTTCAAGCCAAGAACACAACATTGCTCCACATCATGCAAAATGGCAAGAGCCTCCATGTAATTATTTACATAAAGACCCTTATAAATAAAATAAATAAATTGAACATCTCTCACACCCTACTCCGCATATACCAACATGACTATGATTCCCCTGAGAAGAGTCATTAATGTTAATTTTCAAAACTTCTTGAGGAGGAGGGATCCACCGATCCTCCTAATTTATCTTCTACGAAAGATGTCTACATTTATTCCTCATGACCTTCTTACCACTTCTCACCCCCAAAAAAGGATAATCTCCCTAAAGAGGAAAATCAAAATGATTGTAGATATCAACATCTCTAGGATCTACACCTCTAACAAAGCCACACTTTTTCAAGACAGATTCATGAAGAGGATGATAATTTTCCATCACAAGTGGTTAACAACCATCCTAGCATCATGAAAAATCCTACGATTCCTCTTTAACCAAATGTGCCAGATAATGAAAGTGAGTCCAAGAACCCAAGCAACCTAAAGAAAATAAGTCTTAACTTGAGGCTTACCCTAGTGGGTCCAAAACTCAGCCAAAGAGGAGACATGCTAGTAAGCTTGACTCCAAACTCTCCACAAAAACTTCCAAATTTCCTTAGAGAAAGAGCACTAAAAGAAAATATGAGAGACCCACTACTCACTATTATGCCACAAAAAATACATAGAGGGACCAAAGAAGCCCCGCTTGCACAAATTATCCTAGGAAAGACATTGAATCAGAACCATTAGCACATTAAAGAGTTGCATATGGGCCAAGAAAATTTTCTCCACACTTGTTTCCATCAAGGCACCTCTATACCTCTAAATAGTTGTCTATCAAGCTCCAAATACCCCATAGAAACATAGTACTTACTAGACAAATATCTACCCTAGGCCAAAATTTTGTGCCCTGCTAAGGAGTTGCACTCTTGAGAAGAAAGAAGCTAAGTTAACTCTTTACAAGCCTCCTCTGACCCTCCTAGCGGTCATTCATAGGAATCCTTCCATTTTGTAACCATCAATCAATTCTATATTCTGAACAGTTCAATAATTTGTGATTGTAGTCCAACTAGCTATAGTAAAACAATCACAAAGTGGTTGTAAGTGTTGATACAATTAAAAAATAGGAGGATTACCATCTCAAGAATCCATCCAAAAAGAGCTTCTAAACCATTATATTATAGATCCAAAAAATCCCACTCTTAATAAGTTGAACCCCTATTATCGGAGTGTATTCCCTTCCCTCCAAACGATATTGAGGAACATCCAAAATGTTAACTCCTTTTAAATAATTATGTGTGAGAATGAAAGCCTAAACTTCAAACTTGATTCTAACTAGCACAACATTGCCATTATAATTTGTCTAGAAGAACTTAACCATTGAAGATCACAAAACAAAGACCAAGGGCCCAATTCTTTCAGCCTATGCACAAACTCCCACTTAACCAAACTCCATTTAGAAGTAAACAAATTACCACTCTAAAGGAATTGGCGTGAGAGAGAAAGCACCAAATTCCTTGAGGAAATACATATGAGCCACCCAAACAAAATTCATGTAAATATGAAGAGCTTGGATCACTGATTAAAGAAGAATAACCTTAGCAGAAGTGAATAGCCACCAACAAGTGTGGTGATTAAACTTCCAACACAACTTAGTAAGCAAGTCCTAGCAGTGTGACCTAAGTTACCTTTCAACAATTAAAGAAATACTCTAATAGAAAAAGGGAATAGAACCAATTTGAAACCTCAAAATATTGACAAACTAAAACCTCAAAATATCGGTCCAATCCTTCCCTAAATAGATTCTTCAATGTTTACTAAAGAAGATGTTTTCATAACTTTTTATGTCATTGTTTTTACTTTTGACATATTTCTAACCCCTAAAGCATACTTTACTAATAAACTTCTAAGATTAAAATTGAAACAAAAAGATGCATAAAAGATATTTTATATTTAAGCCGATAGGCTTTCTCCTGGGGAGATGTCCATCAGATTTTTAAGACTTCTCGACAGTCTTACGCCGTAAAATGAGAAAAAAGATGCCGATAAAAATGGAAGTGTGCACGGTTTGTCAGGTTTTTGTGGTTGTGTTTGGCGGTATTTTTCTAGAACTTTCAAGTCGGGAATCATCTAGCCTATGATTTTCCAAGAATTGTTAGCAGCACTAAGGAGAACTATAATATTTATCTGAAGCAATAATTTGGAATATTTCTTAAAAAGTGTAGTAGGAATAACAAGCTCTACTACGATTTTTCTGATGACAATCACGTTCATACTCACAACCTCCTAGTTCTAAAGAAATTAGTAACGCTTTCCTAGCATCTTAATAAATTGACTGGATTTAATGCCTTTTGGTGCTTGCATCATTGTTTTGTCTTGGTTTACCCCCTACTCATTGTTCACTCCATTTTCCTCTTCTTGGCCAAAGAAGGGATGCATAAAACGGTAAGAATCTTCCTCTTACGTTAAATCCTTCAATAATTTTAACAAGTGCCACGTAGTGGCCAAGTACTTGCCTTTAGTTTTATAAATAAATTTTATTTTAATTTTGATTTATATGTAAAGTGAATTTTTAATTATAATAATTTATAACTAAGTTTAATTTTAATTTTAATTTATATGTAAAGTAATTATTTAATTATAAAAAATTATAAAATTACTATAATTATAGTTCTAATAATATTTTTTAATTTTATAAATAATTATAAAATATCATTTATAATTAATTTAAATTGTAAAATAGTTCTACTTATAATTAATTTTAATATTAATTATTTTGTCCAAATAACTCTTTTTCAACAATATTATAATGTTATTCTATTAAATCTAAATTTATATAATATATATTAAAATAAATCTAAAAAATATTCAATATTTTATAATATAACAAAAATAGAAATATTATTTTAATATAAGGAAAAACTTATCAATCTCTTAATAGGTATCTATAAAGTTGTAAACCATAAACCGAATAAAATCAGATGATATATAAATTAGATTGTATTATTTGAATCCACGATTTTCATGTACAATAAATAACAAACGTGGTACATTTTAATTGGTTCACTCCAGTAATAAGACCTCAAATGTATTAGCCAATCATATCATCAAAAAATAATTTTTACAAATTATAAACTTAAAAAATTAACATTTAGACTATAGAATATGTGTTATTTTTAACAAAATAAGAAAATACTAAATTATAATTCGTGCAAAGAATTGGTTTTAATCACTACTTAATCGAAGAAATGCAAAAAGTGATGCAATAGTACTTGCTAGCCTATCAGCAAGTACTAATAAGAGTTACGTTTTGCACATGAACTTCTTAAAATTTAATAAAATGAAATGATCTGAACAATTTAATTAATTATCCAATCAACAGTATCTATTTTTTTATAATTCTTAATTTAAATCCTTTCCCTTGTAACAAATGAATACAAACAAAGTATCACCGTAAAATTCAACTCACAATAAATTATATAGTCTTGAATGATTTTTCATTATTGAACCTTATGATAATTAATTTTATCTTATAAAGTAATAAGAAAATGATAATTTATATTCTTTTAAAATAAATTAAAATTTTAAATAGAACGTCAAGTTATATAGTTGATAAGAGAAAAAAGAATTATATATATATTATGTTCTATGTATATGTAGAAATTTAGTAATTTTAGTATTGGATCAATTATTTTAATATTTCCAGGAAAATAATTTTGTGATCAAAGGATGCTTACACTTTCTTTTAAATATATGAATAATAATTAATAACCATTAATTCACGCCAAAAAAAACCTTTTCTTTTTGGATCAATCAGATTTCTTTGTCATGGGCAATTGTTAAGAATCAATCAGGGGAATGCATTTATGGTCTATATGTACAAATCTTATTCACACATAGTGTAAAGCTAATAAATGTTAAATTCAAACCAACCAATCCTTAATCAAACACAATGTGATTGATACCTTGTTCTAGAATGCCCCATAAATATACTTATAAATCAACTTTTGAACAATTTTATATGAATATAAGAATTCACATGACAAAATTTGCAAGTTTAAGAAAAATTATCGATATATTTATAATTTTGGTATTATATATATATATATATATATATATATATATATATATATATATATATATATATAAGAAGTGATCTATAGAGAGAGAAGTAGAGAGAGTTATATAGGAGTGGAGAGAGAGAGAGAGAGAGAGAGAGAGAGAGAGATAATGGGATATATAGAAGAAGAAATATGGATAAATAAAGATAGAGATGCAAATAGATATATGCATACAAGTCGAGAGACTGAGAGAGAGAGGGGGGATAGAGACAAAGGGATATATGGAAGAAGACATGGATAAATAAAGATAGAGAGAGGGAGTTAGGTAGGAGTGGGGAGAGAAAGAACTAACAAGATAAAGACACAGGGCTATATGGAAGAAGAAAGAAGGATAAATAAAGATAGAGATGCAAATAGATATATGCATACAAGTTCACACACACACACACACACAGATTTGAATTATTGATTTCAAAAAGCTAGGTTGTCCATTTCATATAGGAAATGATAGTTAGAGGAATATGAAGATGTGAGGAGAAATAAGGGGAGAGGGAGGGGAGAGTGAGTAAGTTGAATAATAAAAAGAGAGAAGAGAGATAGAGAGGTAAAAATATCAATAGAGATTGAGAGAGAGAGAGAGAGAGAGAGAGAGAGAGAGAGAGAGAGTCAAATATTAAAGTGGGGCATAGTTATGAAGGGAGAGATAGAGAGGAAGGGAGAGAAATAGGAAGAGGGGAGAGGTGAGGTGAGAGATGAGGAGATAGAATGATAAAGATATATGAGGTTATAGATAGATAATAGGTATTATAGACAGATAGATAGAAATAAAAGAAATGGGATATATATAAAAATTATTTTTAATTCTGATTTGGAGGTAATTTGGGGTAGACGCCTATAAACATAATTATGCTTAGTACTCTCTTATTGTTTAGTTATGCATATCATTCGATTTTGGCCTTGATGCAAGTGCAATTAGTTCCCAAATCATTTTATTAGAGAAATCAATTTTGTTTATATTTTTACAATTTTATTTGTTTTATAAATATTTTTAAAATATTAATACATTTTAAATAAATCTATTTTCAGACGGATTTCATATATTAAAAAATATTGAATTATGAAATTAGATTTAAAATTAATATTACATTCTTTAAATATCTTCTTTTATTAATATTTGAATGTGCTTATAAACACATAACGACATTGCCGACAAAGTACAACCATTATATAACAAACCAAGAAATAAAGATAGGGACAGTTATATGCTTAAGAGAATATTGTTTCTCCAAAACAAGCAAAGTATGGTGAGTGACACACTCCAAAGCATTTTTAAACGGATTTCTATACTCTTCTTCAATGTGTGAAAAATGTATGTCTCACAAGTACTTGCACCGTAAATATGTAGGTGGATTATAATTATGGGGCTAGAGATTCTTCATACAGAACATGCGATACTTAGAAATCTAGAATCTTTTAGATGCAGGAAGTGCAGATGGAAAAGCACAAGATATCGTAGAGTCACAATCTTCAGAAATAGAAATAGGAAACACCAGCACGATTAGTGCTACACCTCAAAAAAGGCTTATGTTTGGAGTACAAACAACTTAGTCAACTAAAATAGTGTCGGCCACCACATTGATGCCTATTAAAAGCTTGAACCCATACCAGCCGAGATGGCATATAAAAGTTCATGTAACTATGAAAAAGGATTTGCACGAGTTTAAAAAATGGAGTAGACATGGCCAAGTTTTTTGTTTTGATGTCATAGACAATGAAGGGACAAAGATGTGTGCCAGTTGCTTGAATGACATAGTAGATATTTATTATAATAATATATAGATCAGGGTTGTTTACAATATAGCTCATGTAATGGTTAAAAATGCAAATAAATTTTACAAGAAACTCAATAGTGGACTGGATATAACTTTGACTCCAGATTCAAAGGTCATCTCATGCGAGGATGATCCCTCCATTCCTAAACATCGATTTACTTTCACCCCAATTGATGAAATCAAAAGTAAGGAAAACAAATCAGACGTTGATATTATTGGAGTTGTTATTTACGTGCAAGAAACTTCAACAATAAAATTGAATGCACCATTATGAAATGATGCTAAATTCATGACAACAATGAAGAGTTTACAACGGCGGGTAGATAGACTTTCTCATCAAAAAACATGTATAGTATGTAAGGAACATTACCCAGGCATGTATCTTCAACAATCAAATAATACTGTGAAATGTAAAAGTTCTTTTAATGAAAAGGGTATACCTAGGTTTTCAGCACTCAACATTATGGACCTTTGTGACTAGGCAGTTGTTCTAAAGAGATTATCCCAGGTGGAAGAAATGTTTATCGCTAGGGTAGATCCAATATTATAGGTAACCCATGCTTTTGGAGGACAATACAAATATAGCAAACATACAATAATCTTTCCACATGATATACAAAACATTGCAAATGTGTTACTGTGACGTATCGAACATCTAGACATATTAATAGTACAAAGAGTGCACAAAGGAGAAAGCTTTTATGATTGTTACGTGAAAAGGAATCATGTTAGAGATTCATTGCAATATAAAGTTAAATATGATCCATACTACCATGATATTTTTTTTGAGTATGGAAAACTTGGCCCAACTTCCTGAAGTGAAAGTAGACATTTCTAAAATGCCTAAGCTACCAAGTAAACAATGTGAATTGGACATCATGAAACATGTATTAGATATCCATGGTACTACATAGGACATTGTGAACTGGTCTAAAATAGACGCATCCCCTGTAAATGAATATAATACGAAAGGGTTATTTGACATAGCATTTCCAACTCTATTTCCAAATGAAACCGCACTACCAATGCAGGCATGAATACAAGAGGTGCATATGCATGAGTACGTCCTACATTTGATAAGGTACCATGATCAAAGATTTGGAAGTCATTTGAGGTTTCTGTATTTTATTTACAACCTTATGATGCGACATTGTAGCCATAGACTTGCAACAATCTTCTTTAAAAATAATGTGGAAGAGAACATACCAACAACGATTGAAAACCTCTACATACACTTATGACATCTCTCAAATACACAATTAGCTGAAGAACTAATGCACTTTGGCTCTACAATGCAAGGCTCAAGGCCATACTAGAATAAACATCATATTGAACTAACAGACATGATCAATGAACTCGGATCATGTCTGTTAGTTCTTTACATTAAGTGCAACAGATATGAAATGGCCAGATTTACAAATATTATTAACAGATGACATCGTAATGGAGATGCAAACAAACAAGCAGCGTCTGGACAATGTCATTAAGAATCCTCACACTACATCATTATATCTTCATTAGCAGTTCACAATATTATGTGAAGATGTAATTGAGAAGCTCCTTCATGCAGTAGATTGGTGGTACAAAATTGAATGGCAACATCAAGGAATTGGGCATGTACACAGCTTTATTTGGCTCCTAAATGCACCAAACATGGATAGAATTGACTAGCATAATAATTTAGATATTGAACATGCAATGCAATATTTTGATAACTATGTCAGTGCATGGAGTCCTCTTGATTCATCTCACAGAGGAAACATGGTGTATCAATCCCCATAAGATGATCCTTGCTTACTAGATACACATGAGATTCTCGTTGCAAACCTTGCTCGTGATTATGAGGAGTTGGTCAATCGAGTCCAAAGACATACCAAATGTACCGAGCGTACATGTCTACGCAAAAAAGGGAACAAGTTAACATTAGGCAGCCAAAGACAACTCACACTTACCATTTCTTGGGCTATTACTATATATAAATCGCAAGGGCTCACACTATGAAAATAAACAATTGACATCGGTAAAATAGAGAGACAAGAAATGGCATTTACAACTATATCAAGAGTGAGATCTCTAGATAGTCTTGTAACCAGTACGCTTTCACGTATCATAGGTCTCCCACTGAAACAATGTTTTTCCAATTAACCAGCTCCAAACTCAATCAAATCCTCACTGCTTTGTTTCTCAAATCCTCACTGCTTTGTTTCTCTTTCCTTCAATTTCTCAAGTGCTTTCGTTTTCTTTTCCTCATCTTTCTGAGTTGCTTCCGAAACTTTCTCTCATCAGACTGGCAAATATCCAAGCAAAGCCTCTTAAGCTCTTGGGCCTCAGAAATTGATTTGCGATTGAAGACAATAAGATCCCTATAGAACTGAGATTGCGAGGCCTTCAATTTCTCTTCATTTTGAAGCAGAGCCTCCTGATGAAGCTCACCATTACACACCCTGCTCCCCCATTTCTTAGCAGGGTTGACACCAAATCTCAGAATATGACCTCTCAGCAGAGATTCCACCAAACCCTCAGATTTCTCCCCTTTGGGCAGAAAACAGAGCAGGCTCTGTTTCTCTGCAGGGCTAAGATACCCATTCCATGAATCCATGTTCAGAAATGCAGAGAGGTCTTCCTCATCATATATTTGAGCGGGAAGGCTGAAATCCAAAGCCATTTGAGTTGATTTCCCCTGCAAGGACGAAATAGGGTGAAGATCCCCGAGATTTGAAGATCTTTTGACATTGCTCTTGTAGTAGTTTTCCCTAATCATGTGAAGATGATATGAGCAGTAGCCTCTTCCCTCTACATGGGGTTCGGGACAACGCCATCTCTTGCTGTCTGTTCTTCTGCAGCGTAGCTCATCGGGTACTTCACACTCGCCCACTTTCTTTCTTGGCAGTCTCGCCATTGTTAAAGAAACAACAGATCTGCAAACCTTCGAATGGAACACAGAGTAGAGTACAGGGGATGTAAGAAAAGGAAGGGTTAAAAGGTTTTATTATGGTTGAGGACGAAGAAAAACTTGGTATTTATCAACACTCCTCGGCGCATCCACAAGGACCGACTTTATCATTGGTTTGAACAATCTTTAGTAACTTTACATTTCCTTCAAATTAAAATGTTGTAAATATTAATTCTATTTTTATTAATCAAAACTTAAATTTAATTGTTGATGTAAATAACATTTGAGAATATTCTATTAAGATGAGGAATAAAATACCATATTTAGTAAGAAAGCTTAATAGTTGAGATTATAATTGGCTTATTTATATCTTTGTTGAATGAGATAAGATGGATTTTTGGTCCATTACAAATTTGGGTGAAGAAGTTAGTAATAGTTCATAGTTGGTCCCAACAAAATTTGGAAATACTTTTGTTTGCTTAACTGAACATAACTAGTGTATTTATCTTGGATAAATTTATGTGAAGATTTGAAGTCATATTATAATGTTCAAAGATATCTTTTACAATAACACTGTAAAATCTCATGTGCAATGAGAAAAATATAACTTTATTAATTTATATATTTTTTAAATTACATAAATCATATATTATTAAAATATAAATTAATTTTCATTTATAGTAAATACATATCGCATATTAAATAAAATTGTAAAACGCCCAAATGGAACATTTCTAACATTTTCATCATTGTAAACCAAAAAAATGCATTACATTAAACGTTTAAAATAGAAATGCATGATGATCAAATTAGATATCAGGAATGGCTATGATAAGCTAAGTTGCCATTTCTCGATGTTGGTAATGAAGAAATATATGCTCAATGATTCATGGTTGCAAGGGATATTCAATTGTATCTCCAAAATGTATCTTTCATCCTAGCAAGTAAAACCCTTGAGACACTTTTCCAAGAGCACCAATGGACTATGACAAGGGTAGCCTTTATCTAGTTTTGTATTTTCAGTATGGCTAAAGCCTTAGAAGAGACAATGGCGTGCACTCTCTTAACTATTATTTGGAATGAAATATAGGTTGCCCACAATGTAAAACCCATCATACATCAACAATTTTTGGATGACACAATCATTAATGGTAAAGAAAATATGAATGAATCCAAGGAAATAAAAGAAATATTAGATAAATATATAAATTGTGACATCAAGACAAATAAACATGATCCCTACTAGTTTCATTTTGTTCTTTCTCATTTCAAAAAAGTTTGACACCTATTCTTTCTATACATGGAAATGATCCCCCACTCTTATAAGTTCCCTAAAGAAATGAATTCCCACAAAGTTTATATATGATAGATCTTGATCAAATAAACCCCTTATCCCCTGAAACATAATCAAAAAATTTATACACGACTATAAACCCTATTTATCCCCACGTAGCACTTGAAACAATTTATTTTTACTAAATTACTATTTTAATATAATTAATTTCAAATTTCAATAAATTGTAATTTTACCATTTTGATTAAATCCTTGTGGTGGAACCCCTACAAAATGATTAGGCTCTTTGGTCTATCAAGCCCTTAAAAAAATTACTTAAGTATAGAAACACTTAAGTCCTAGCAAGTTTTCCTAAAGCCCTAAACCTTGCATTATATTTCTCTATTGACTTTCTATTTCCAGTCATAGGTCATAATGTTATAACGTTGAGCAATGAGAGTTACACTTTTATCAGCCATTTTGCCTAGTAACTAATCAATCCTATCTAGCTTCCATATTTCCTTAGTTTCTTAGTCTTTTTAGTGGTCTATTCAATGAAAAAATGTGGTGGTAGGCATCTACTTGCAGGCTCTAGAGTTACTAAATTTTATAGTAACTAGGGAGTCATTATTTGAGCATTGGTATAGAAAAAAAGGCAAGCTCACTTCCCTCTTAGTAATGCTTGGGTGTTGGATCTGGGAAAGATGGTGATGCACAATTTGTTTGTTCATGTTGAATTTTCCAAAGTTATTGTTCAAATATCTGATGTATAGTCAAGAAGGCTCCTAGCTTGAAATGGAGTGGAAATGATTTCATTTCAAATGTATTTTGTCTCAACATGTGAACCATCAAGGTTATCAATTTTGATGCTTTCAAAGATATAAGTATCAAACACAGAAGGATGTATATTGGTTTGTATACATGTCTAAGCATAGGATAATGAATCGAATTCATAATTTAAAAAGGAGGCATTCAATCTTGATACTTTTGACTATTTAACCAAGACATACCATACTCTATGTTAGGTAATTGGAGAGGATGCAAAGCTAAATATGGCTATTTACCTAATGTACATGGAAGCAAACATCCAAGATTTGGTGGTGAATGAAAGTATGATTTTTTTTCCTACCTTGATAATAAGATGCATAAGAAAATAGTATCCATTAAGGCCAACAAAAATAAATTTGATATCATATGACATTCCTTTTTGTGTCATATATTTCTGAATATTTGAAGGGGTTTGTCACACATAAGTTTACAAGTCAGAGAAAAAATGAAAAATTGGTAATCTTGCCCTTATCTAATATTGGACATGTATTTGGGACATAAATGGTGAAAATGTGATTTAAAAAAAATAAAAATTAAGAGCATTATGTAAGAAAACATCTATGCTATTTTGGTTAACAATGGGTCAATATTCCAAAAGAAATAATGGATTTTTAAGTCCTATAGAAAGAAACCCAAACATTGGGATTTCACATAACTGGGGAGATGAGTATTTGCATACCAATAGAATTCATTTTAGGGTCTATGGGTTTCATATGATCCTCACATCCTACTTAGATATGTTCCTAGGAGGATTAGGAGAGCTTTGTGGAATGAAGAAACTGATGTTCAAACCCTATGATGAGGAAAATCTTATTCAAAACTAGGTGTAAGGTTGTTGGTAAATGTTACAAGGTGATCATTGACAGTGGAAGCTCACATAATTTTGCATTAGAGGATTTGGTTACCAAATTGTAGTTATCGAGGATGAAACACCCTAAGCCTTACCAGATTGCTTGGATTAGGGACAATAATAAGTTATTGGTAAGTGAACACTGTCTTGTGAAACTTAAGATTGGATCTTATCATGATGAAGTTCTTTGTGATATTATGTTGATGGATTATTGTCACATATTGTTGGGTAGACCATGGCAATATGATAGACAAGCTTTGCATGATGGTAGATTGAATAGGTATACTATTGTGGCTAATGGAATGAGACAAGTCTTGTTACCTTTGATAGAAGAATCTAGGAATGAAAATTGCACTACTATTAGATTTTTTTTTGTTGAAGGAAAATAGTTCATAAAAGACTTGAAGAAGGATAGTATGTGTTATGTCTTGATTCCTAGGAAGCCTGATAAGAGGACAGAGAATGAACAACCACTGGAAATTGAAGAATTGATAACATAATTTCAAGATATAATTTCAGATAATGTACCTAATGGATTACCTCATGTTAGAAGAATTAGTCATTGCATGGTTTTAATACCGGGATCTAGTTTTCCAAATAAGCTACCCCAATAGTTGACACTAACAGAAAATGAAGAATTGAACAGACAAGTCCAAGAATTGTTGCAGAAGGATTTGATTAGATAAAGTTTGAGTCCCTGTGTCATACCAGTTGTGTTAGAGCATAAGAAGAATGGTGAATGTAAAATGTGTACCGATCCTTGAGCTATAAATAGAATCACAGTCAAGTGTTGATTTCCCTTACCAAGGATGGATGATATAATAGATTGTTTGAGTGGAGAAAAGTACTTTACCAAGATTGATTTGAAAAGTGGTTATCATCGTATCAGAATCAAAGAAGGTGATGAATGAAATATTTCTTTCAAGATAAATGAAGGTTTCTATAAATGGTTGGTTATGCCTTTTGGTTTAAAACTAATGCACCTAGTACTTTTATGAGGTTAATGAATGAAGTATTGAGGAAATTCTTGGGTAAATTTGTGATTGTTTATCTAGATGACATTCTAATATTCAGTATGAGTAAAGAAGATCATTTGTTGCATTTGAGACAAGTTTTGCAAAGATTGAAAGAGGATAAGTTATTTATTAACCTAAAGAAATGTTCTTTCATGAAGGAGGAGATAGTGTATTTGAGTTTTGTGATTTCAGCTAAAGGTTTGAAAACACATCCTAAGAAAGTTAAAGCAATATTGGATTGGCCTACACCTAAAAGTGTCAGAGAGGTTAGATATTTCCATGGTTTGGCTAGTTTCTACCGCAAGTTCATTAAGAGTTTCATTTCAGTTTGTAATCCTATGACAGAGACAATGAGAGGAGATAAGAAATATTTCAAGTGGACACATGGAGCTGATATAAGTTTTGAAACATTAAAGCATAAGGTAGTTGAATTACTGGTATTGGCTTTACCTGATTTCACCAAGGTATTTCAAGTTGATTGTGATGTAAGTGGAAGTGCAGTTGGAGCAGTATTGAGTCAAGAAGGTAGACATATTTCTTTTTATAGTAATAAATTGAATGATGCTAAGAGGAAATATTCAATTTATGATCAATAATTTTATGCTATTATTCAAGCCTTGAAGAAGTAGAGACATTATTTGATGTCTAAGGAATTTATGTTATATACTAATCATAAGGCATTGCAATATTTGGGAAGTCAAAGTAAATTGAATAAGAGGCAAATGAAATGGGTTGAATACTTGCATAATTTCACTTTTATGTTGAAACACAGAAGTGGACAATCAAAAAGAGTTGTTGATGCATTGAGTCGAAGGAGTTTTATGACTGAGATGAGATAAGAAGTACTTGGATTTGATGATTTGAAGACCTTATATGAAACTGGCCCTGATTTTGTAGAACCTTAGAGGGATTGTAAAGAACCAGTGATAGATAACTAGAGAAAATGGGTAGATTATTTCATTCAAGAAGGTATGTTGAAATTAATTCAATTGTGTATACCAAGAGGATCAATGAGGGAAAATCTAATCAAGGAAAATCATAGTGGAGTGCTTGCATGACACTTTGGCATTGATAAGACAACGAGTTTGATTAATTCAAAATACTTTTGGTCTCAAATTCATAAGGATGTTCAAAAATTTGTTAGGAGTTGCAAAGTTTTCCAAGTTGCTAAGGGAGTTAGTAAGAATGTGGGATTTTATACACCCTTACCTATTCCTATTAGACCTTGGGAAAACATTAGCATGGATTTTGTTCTTGGTTTGCCAAAGACGCAAAGAGGTAATGATTCTATCCTTTTTGTAGTGGATAGATTTTCAAAGATGTCACATTTCATTTCTTGTAGGAAGACATCAGATGTTGTGCATTTTGTTGATCCATTCTTTAAGGAAGTTGTGAGGTTGCATGGGTTACCAAGGCACATTTTTTTAGATAGAGACAGTAAGTTTATGGGTTATTTTTGGAAAACACTTTGGAAGAAGATGCATACTGACTTGAAGTTTAGTTATACATTTCATCCATAGAATAATGGACAAATAGAAATATTGAATAGGAGCTTGGGTAACTTTTTGAGATGTCTAGTTGGAGATAAATTGGGTAATTGGGATTTAGTTTTGGCACAAGCAGAATTTGCATACAATAATTCAATAAATCAGAGTACAAGAAATATATAATTTGAAGTTGTTATTGGAATGCATCCTAAGGGAGTTATATAATTGAAGGATCTTGGTCAAGAGGATAAAAGATGTGTTGAAGCAGAGGGTTATGCTAAATTCATGAAAACTTTGCATGAGGAAGTAAAGTATAACTTGGAACATAATAATCAAATATACAAGGATACAACTGATAGAACTAGAAGACATAAGAATTTTGTAGTTGGTGATGAAGTCGTGATTCATTTGAAGAAGGGCGTATTTCCTGTTGGAACATTTAGCAAGCTGGAGATGAAGAAATTTGGACCTTGTAAAATAATGAAGAAATTTGACAGTGGTAATGCTTTTGAAGTTGAGCTACCTGATGACATGGACATATCACCTATATTCAACATTAAAAATTTGTATGAATATTATGATCCTAAGGAAGATTAAAATATGAATAAATAGTATCCTAAGACACGGATGGATGAGGTTGATAAAATCTTGGATAGCCAAATTGGAAGGGGCACTAGAGAAAATGAATACTTGGAGTCCTTGGTTAAGTGGAAAACTAGACTAGTTGAAGACTCTACTTGGATTTATCATTCTAATTTTAATCATTTTGGTTATTCTAAGGTTGTAAATAATCTCTGATGTAGGAGCATTATTTCTTAATAACCTAGGGTGTTTAATGCAGGAGCATCTTGGGTTCATGGCAATATTGCATCAACCAAAAAAATAGTTTTGTTCTTTATGTTCTCGTTTCATGTATGAGAGATCGTGTTGGAATTTCATCATGTGTTTGAGTTAGCGTGCACGGTCATAGAATCTTATCCATAACCTATCTTTGATCACTTTCCCATGATTGCACCTCATTTAGATTGATGTTGCTCAAGTTATGATTCATCTATTCTTGGGTAACATGTTCATTGCTTGGTCCTAACCATCGGTGGAATTTTGATCTCATGGTGGCAATCAATAGCTTGTGGTGATTGGTGGCACATATTTATATATTCTTGGATCATGCATGGACCTAAATCTAGGATTACAAGGCTTCACACAGTTTTTGGATTGAGTTCTTATGATTTAGTACTTGCCCTATTTGTTGTAACACATTTTCCTATTCTTGGGAAATGTAATCCTTCTTAGGGCCGACCTGTGTGTCACAATGGATATATATTGTAACTTGATGTAATTATATAAGGTAGTAAGTAATAGATGTATTATACTTGATAAGAACATATCAGAAGGCTGATTTAGATATATTTTAAGGCTACAATTGGGTAGGCCTTAAATCCTGACATATATGTAGGAAAATTTCCAATAGTTTGATCTCAGTTAATAAATTGGATCTTGTGTTTCCTCTCCTATTCCTTATTCTCATTTTCCTATGTTTAATCTTGCTATGAGGTAGGATTGATCATCTTTTGGTCTCTCCTACCTTGGATTGCATCACGTGTCTTGGATCACATCGAAGATTGTGTATTATTCTTTTTCATTAAGTCCTTGGGTGACCTTGTTGTAATATGTTAATGTAATGTATTTAAAGATTTTAAATCTTTTTTATTGTGAGAGAGAGTGTGTGAAATGCTAGATGGAATGATATATCAATGGATGTGTGATGAGGTATGAGTGGAATCTAAGATTAAGTCAGAATAGAGTTGTACTTCATTGGAGCTATATTGGCATATCAAAGATGCTATTAATGAGTTCATAAATCAGTGGATTATTGTCCACAATGGATTGTAGTCCACCTTAGGTTGTTTCCCTTGTTGTAATCTTAGGGTTTTTCCCCTCAGGGTTGTTTCCCTTAATTGTATTTGAGCAGTGAGCTATAGACAGTGAGCCTGAATGCATGTGAATTCCCCTATTGTACCTTTAACAAGTTTATATGGGCTAGTACATCATTTAGTGGGTTTGATCCCCATCGTGGTTTTTACCTTAATCGTGTTTCCACGCAAATTTTTTTGTGTTATGTATCCTTGTGATTGTGGTTCAATTATTTAATGTTCACATCAAGTAAAAAAGTTAAGTATTAGTAATTTTTTGTTTTACACAGCTATTTTGGACACAATTGATTCACCCCCCTCCCCCCCCCCCCCCCTCATTTGTGTGTGATGCCTTATTTCTACCATACTATAGAAATATTAGAAAAAATATTTTTTAATTTTTTATTTAACAATACTTTTCATGTAGATAGACCAAGGCATATATTTAGTGTTAATATGATCACCTCCAAATTAAAAATTTCTAGTATGTTATAGCTGGAACCCAGTGCTACCATCTTAGTTCACGAGGGTGTGAAGCAAGTATATTCAATGCATATTGTTTACATATTTAATTCACTTTTATTGAATCCATACTTTATCCATGCCTTTTTTCAATTTGCAATCAGTTACATCATGTTAGTGTTCATTTTGCATTTTTCTATGTTCACCCAATTATCTTTGACTAGGGCCATTTTTTAGCTTATCTATAATGTTTAAAAGAATAATTCCAATTTTTATTGATTTCAAACGACAAATAGAAGTGGTAACCATGAAATCTTCTCATCTACAAAAGATTGTAAGGTATCTTTCTCTACATCAATGCTCATCTTAAGTACATGCAATCTTCTTAAGAATTTAGACTTGTGCTTGTGATGTATGTGTTGGCTTCGACTCAAACATCTCTCTACTCTAATCAACTATAAATATTGTATTAATATAATTACTAGCTTAAATCATTTGGGCTTATATTTACAAATTATTGTTGATTCTCTTGCATCTATTGTTTAACATTTTTCTATTAGTTTAACCAATTACATTATAGGTATTTACAAAAGTTGTCTAGAAAGAAACAAAACAAATAATTATGTAATACGATTATGGATAGGTTGTCATTAATAATTTCCAATTAGCTACACATTTCCATCATTCAACTAAATCAGGTACATATTGTCATTTTTCAATTTCATTATGTATGACATTACATCATTATTCCACTTTTTATAGATATAAGTCACACCATTGTTTACTAAATTCTACAATGTTACATGATAGTGCACCTCACACACAACAAACAACAAATTGAGCCTACTTAGGAAAATGTTGATAAATTTACAAACAATAAGGTATGACACAAAAAAAAGCATATGTTTCATGACTAGATTTATTTGATATGTTTGTTCCTCTATGCAAACTTGTCTTTACACTTATTACTTTTATTTTTTGACAAATGTATCAAGTTGAAAACCTTCAAAGCATTGCATTGATATATGGCATCTAGGCATAGTATCAGTCATTAAATGCATCAAATATATATGGGCCAATTATTTGTGCCATGCGTGCAACACAATTGCAAAGCTTACATCAATGTAACTTGAAAAATATGGATACATTGTTTGATTTATTTAGTTCACCTTTTACTTTATGATACCATTCAGAAAAGAAAAGGAAAGTTAGACATGTTATTCAATGACATGATAACAAATTCAATATATTGTCTTGTAAAAAGTCAAAAACATTTAGATGTGAGTTTTATCAATAATTCTTTATAAAATTCTTTTCAAAGATATGATTCTTGTAAGCTTCATTTTTTTTGTTTTTAGTTCCACATGCAATTAAAGTTCTCATACCAAACAAGTATGTAATTATTGTATTTTTTCAAAAGCCTTAGCTAATTTTGTCGATTTAGATCTTTTTTCATTTCAATTTGCAACAATCAACAAATTCATCAAATAGTGTAAACATTTATGTCATTCTTAGCATCTTTATTTCTAAGCATGATTTCTTTATAAGTAGACATAACATTTCTTTCCCAGTTTCAACCAAAATCATAAATAAGACTATTTGCATCTAAAATATTGTATCTACATGTTATAGTTCTTATTTTTCTACTTTCAATGATAGTACTATGTGGGAAAAATCATGGAAGGTATTATACACAAATAAAAATGAATATTTTGTATCATTGTTCATTAATATTATAGTAACTTAAATAAGAGTAAAAATCATAAATATGGACACACATGCATCAAAATTACTCATAGAAACTATCACGGTTTGAACTTACAAAGTACTATTATTTTTTCATGTTATAAATTATGCATAATATAACAATTCAAATAATTATTCAAGATCAAATATACTTTTCCAACTCACCTTTTTTCACAATAATAAAACCACCCATACATATACGATTCAACTATATAACATGTAAAAATTGCAAGCAATCAATTATCTATAAATACAAAGTTAAAAGTCTAAAAAATCATATACAATATTCAAGATAACAATAATACTAACTCCTATTTACAACCAACCCCAAACAATTCTCTTTAAGCTTCTATTACACATTGCAGAGTAAATTTTGAATATAAAAATTTGACGAAATCATACTATCCACATCCATTGCTTTCCAATGCAACAATTAAATCGACCTCATTATCCTAGCCTCTTCTCATCCATACAGTCTTAATTTATTGTGCATATAAAATTAGTTACTACTACACATTTCATTCTCAATTTGGTCCTCTCACCATTTTTGCATGGTCAATTAAAGATGAGTATTCATTGTATTCCCATCATAGGTTTTCAAACATGTATCTTAAAATTCCAACTTCTTGTATTCTTTGAAGAAGACTTGCAAAATGTGAAATAAGTTGCTCTAATAATTTTACTACTTTATTTAGCAATCATCAAATCTGTAACGCACCACCAGGCAACCCAAGAGGACAAGACATAAAACCTCTATAAAGTGCAAGTAGTAAATTTCTTTTTATTTTATTTTAACTAGAATAACATTCATCACTACACTTCATATTTCTAAAAGAAGAAATAATTTTCTACTACTTGAAGGTAAGATTTATACAACTTAAGTCCTCGCGGGTTCCCTAACGTCGCTACTGAAGCAACATCATATAAACCATTTACATGCATAAGATATTCATGGAATCATGAGCTTAAAAGATCTACGTTCATTTTAATGCACCAAGTTAAATGTCCCTAACTTATTTCTTTTATTAAACATAAGTTAATCATCCAACATCATTATTCCTTTTATCAACTCATTCCATAAATTCATATTGATTTCATCTACATCTACTATCATTTATATCACTTTTCTCTAATAATTTAGGTAAGAGATTAATATTCATTAAGGTAGGCATCATCCTAGGCACTTCATTAACATGAACCAAGTATTAACATTAAAATCAAATTACTATTTTATTGCATTGTTTCATAACCATTCATTGTTAATAATTCCAATCACTAATTTATCATTTCTCAATAATTTTCTTGGATTCTTTCATCAAGAGAGAATACATTATTGTTGTGATACATCATTATATATAACTATATTTAAGATTATTTCCTTTACATGTGGACAACATAAGAGGATAGGAGAAATAACATAAACACTTTCTTTAATGTTAGTAACATGTCCAATATTCCACATTCTTTTCCCTTTCTTTTACCTAGAACTACCCATTCCCTTATGCATTGCTTTGAATTGAGATTACATCAATACTACAAGACTCCTTTTAGGAGATTAAAAATTACATGAATACAAATACATAAGTACATCTCAACATGTTAAAATATCCAATAAGAAATCTTCAACTGTAGATCTGGAAAGGAATATGTGCTAGGATCATCCAAAAAATCACGATCAATACCTCGATATAAATATTAACCACCCAACCACGTGGAACCAATAGGCCCACTCCCTCGAGCTAGGAGATAGAACCAAAGGCCCATACAAGAGGTAACAACTAGGAAATTCCTAAGGTGGTGATAAAATTTCCCCAAAGTCACAACACAAAAGAAAAGACAAGAAGACCACAAGGACTACCAAAGGCATGATCAAATTTGGTAGAGACTCTAAGCTACAAGCTAGGTGAGTGTCATTGCATAGCCCTCACCCCTTGGGTTGTCCTGGTACTAGCCACTCTTGGCCCTGGCCCCCCAAGTAGGCACATGCGGAACCGAATACCTCTCGTACAAACAAGGTCATTCAGTCGTACCTATGCATAGGTACCTTCTCCCACTCCCATCCTTAGTCTTTACTAGCACTAAAGGCATGGGAGAGGCACAATTAATCTTGATTAGTGTGTAATTTCTCATTCCAATAATCTCTCATTCCCAATTCATTTATTTAGGTTATCACTTGATTAAATAACTCATAGTAGGTTATCCTGGTACTAGCCACTTAGGGCCCCGGCCCCTCACTATGAGCCACTCACCTAGTGTACTTAGGTTCCCTAACATACATATAAAAATCAAAAGAATATAATAGATTCATCATCAAGAATTCATATCAATTCCATAACAATATTTGATTGAGTTTAGGAAAACATATGTTGTCCCTAGTCCACTTGACAACCCTAAACCCAATATGGCATTCAGGAATGTTCCAACATATAAGAAGACATCCAAGTGATATTATAAATATATTCAGAGTATACATAGATCCAATAACCAAAAAAAAATTCTAATAGCCTCTGGTAACCATATGAAACCTTAAAATTTAATGATGTTCTTAAACTGAATTATTTTCAAGCAAGGATTAAATGCAAAGAATAGTCATCATAGAACAATCATCCATATCTTCCACAAAACAAATAATAAAGGCAATCACTTCGGTGGAGATTTGGATAACATAATTATGGACTCTCAATTTGAGTTTTAGGAAGATCCAATGGTGGGAAAGAAAGTTATGACTTCTGGTTTAAAACAGAAAATTCTGGTTAGGGTTCAGACCTGCCTTCACTAAAACGGTTGTAATTTTCACAAAACATAATTAAAATTCACCAAACCAATTGGAAATGAAATATAAGACTTAGGAGAATCTCTGATATCAAATTTAGACTTTATATGATCATATCAGCCTGTAGCATACGATAACATTTGACAGAAAATTCAGAATCAAGAATGGAGAGGCATAGTCTGCCAAAATGTCAAAAATAAGGCATTAATTCGACCCTAAAAATAAATCAGAGAGATACCCATTTGAGATCTGTGAATTTTACTTCCAGAAAATTAATTTAGTAAAACTCTAGATCTAATTTAAATTATTATAATAATAGATCTCCAAAAATGGGTTGCTAAAAACCCCTAGGAAAACACATGCCAATTCTTACAAACAAAAACTCAAAACTTTAAAATAACCATAGAAATGAAAAGTACAGATGATAATATATAAATAGATCCATAATCTATCAGAGACATAAAGTAACTAAAATATTCAATCCATACCTCATGTTCTACGAAGGGTTGAATCGAAGAAGGAAGTGAACAAAGAGAAGACAAATCCAAACTTGAGATGCATCCCTTCAAACCCTATCCACTTTCAGAAATATCCATGAAAGAAAGAAATAATTCCACAGAAAATAATCCCTCTCTCAACTACTAAAATGCTTACAAAAATGTCTCTCTCCCAAAAGCAAAGATAACCAAAAATTCTTAAAGACATATGCTTACAAACTCTCCCTCACACTCCAAGTTTCTCTCCAAAATCTCCATGAAAAGTAAGGCCATCCTCTCCTCAATGCTTCAGCCCCAAAATATCCTCCCTTAAAATTAGAAAGTAGTGCATATAAATAGATTTCCAAAGGTTGAGAGGAAAAGTAACCAACTCCCAACTAACTCTTAACTAAAGGGTATAATAAAATAACTTAAATATCATACAACTATATTACTCAAATATACAATAAAAGATTATTTATATTCATTCATACACATATGTAATATTATCCTAACATATATGCATATGCCATCATTAATTACATCAATATCTATATATATAACCTATCCTCATTATTAATAATTAACAATTGAGAATAATATACCTCGCATTAATTAATATTTAATTATTAATAATATTTTACTTTACATTAATCTCAAAATATACACCATCAACAATATCTACAATAATTAACATATAATCACATATAAATTATATAATATATAAATACATATATGTGTGCACCCATATATACATATATATACATATATATACATATATATACATATATACATATATATATACATATACATATATATATATCTATATATATATATACATATATATATACATATACATATATATATATCTATATATATATACATATATATATACATATACATATTATATATCTATATATATATACATATATATATACATATACATATATATAATATATATATATATATATATATATATATATATATATATATATATATACATGCCAAATACCAAACACTATAATCTATAAGATTATGAAGTAATAGATCACAATATTATTACCTATTTATAATTATTATAGGATATAATCACTGAGGTAGAATAAAATCACATGCCTCAAAATAAATCTAATCATCCAAAGAGGCCATACAAATCATCTATGAAACATATCGAGAAAACCATAAGATCAAACAAGGTCAACCAAAGTCAACAAGGAAAGTCAAGCCAAACTCCTGAAACACAACATAGAAAGATTAACTAAGAATCATACCAAGAAGGAGAAATAAATAAAATGAGTAAACAAATCATACAACCAAATGAATTCAAGTGGCCACAAGGTTACTAACTACAACCATGCCCAACCGGGTGCGTTGGATCTGGGTTTTTGACCCAAAGGTTGACTGACAAAGAAGGAACCCTAATATTCCCAAATTGGAATAATGACAAAGGAAGACTCATGTAGGGGCCTTAGTACTATCTCCATAACAACAACCATTGAGGATTTGAGGGCATGCTCAGGACCTGTGAAGCCAGGTGAAGTCGATGCCCGGTACCCTGCAAGCCTACATCACAAAGAAGAAATACATATGCACGGATATACATATAAAAGAAAACATTGCAGACAGATGACCGGAATCAATACATCGTGTGGACCTCAGCGATGTGAGTAACTACGACTTCGTCCTGAATCATGAAAACACATCATGTATATATATACACTCAAAGCATGTAGCATCATCATAACGAAGGTTAGAATCTCAAGCATTGTGTTAGTCTCTTATCAATACTAATAATAAATCAACATAATCAAATCATCAAGTGAGATACAAGATTCATCCAAAGTAACCTTAATAGAAGAAAATATAAATAACCACTTATATATATCTATCAAGTACATATCATATAACATCCTAACTATGTTCATAAAGGTCTTGAAGGTACTCAATACATACACGGATATAAATACATACAAAATGATACCTTTAGATAGTATGTCTAATATTAGAATCATTGAGTACTAGCTTATGAAATTATTATAAACAAACTATAGGAATAGAATCAAACAAGTATCATGTACAACTTAAGCTGTAAGAAAACATCGAAAGATCTTAATTCTTTCAAAAACACAAAACTTATATTAGGGTTAGAGGGGTATTACAAAATCAACCAACACCTACAAATTTTACCTCTATCATGTTTAAAATTTTAAATTAAAAAATTAATGGCTACCAATAACTTCTTCCTACATTAACATAACGGTCATGACTTGACCCTTTAGACTCCTACTTTTCAAGATCTTCATGTGATACTTTGACTTTTGTTGACTCGATCGGGTAGGCTTAGACTTTTGTAGCTATACTTTCTATTCATTACGTTCTCTACATAGACATTTTAGTCAATATTTTTTCCTTAATACATTTGACTATATGATAGTGTTTGATTTTATTTATACTTGTAATGATTATGAAATATGTTCTAATGTTTTTATCACCTATGATAATATATATTTATGATGATGTTAAATGTTATGATGTAGTATTTTGATGATTATTACATAATTTTACATGCATATATGATGAAATATGATGTATATTGCAATGAAATGTGATGTAATTTCAATCGATTATGATTTTCATGGACATTGGCCTACTAATGTGATCTAGAGTGTTTGAGGTTTTGCAGGGTGAAGGAGGAGGTGTGGACAAGGTAGAGGAGATTAGCTCCTTGACAATGGTGGGTTTGGATGATCTAGTATACACACACCACGTGGTTGCATTACATGTTAGAATTAATGAGATTTATTTCTAAACTTGACCTCAAACAATCAAATGTGTGATTCTAATAAATTAGTTATGTATTATGTTATACAATAGATAGATAGATAGATAGATAGATATATATATATATATATATATATATATATATATATATATATATATATATATATATATACTATATATATATCTATATATATATATATATATATATATATATATATATATATATATATATATATATATATCTATCTATCTATATGTCAATTACACGAGTTGTCCTAGTTGATGAAATATGTAATTATAATGAATGTATTAAAGTGATTAAAATAAGACTGGGTTTTTTTTCTTATTTATTATTATTTGGTGTGTGTTATGTGTATATCTAGAGAAATGTAAAAGGTTAATGGAAAAATGGGGTAAGTTTTTCATAATTTTAAATTAGAAATGGTGATTTTAATGAATATTATTCAAATCACATACACACAAATCACATACACACAAGCACGAATATAAATGTGATAAATAATTGACATTTAAAGAAAGGCATATATAAAATATTTTGTAATTGGATAAGAGAGCTAAATAGTTAGACACAGGGGTGGTCCTTTAAAGAAGACAAATGAGCACCTTTGGTTGTGGCATGAGGAGTCATTTCTTAGAAAGAAAAAGGAATTCAAAGATTTTTCTTAGCTTTACCGGTTTTTCTCTATTTATGTGTGTGGTTTTATGTTTACTAGTGGCTCATGAGTAAGCCATATTTTTATCTATTTATGTGTAAGCACCGTAGGTAGATTTATTAAAACCGTCTAAACTTTGGACAGTCTACGTCTCCTTATACCATTGTTGGGATGGGGTTATAAAAGGTGATAGAAAACTCTTTTCAAGTGTGTTTTTCTTCCAAATCTTGGTTGGGGATGATCTTTGTATCTTATCAAAACTAGGTGTTGGTTATCATTATTTATGGCTATGACAGTGTGATAGTTCTGATTCTTTCTTGTTGAAATCTATATTCCTACAATCTTTCTATTTTTTCCATTATCTCTACAATGCCACTATTTTGGTAGGGCAAAAATGAGCTAATTGAACAATTACCTGAAGATTTATAAATGACACCATTACTAATAACGAATGCACAAATCTTATAATAAGATTGCAATGCAACGAAGTTCCTGCTAAATATTGACAAGCTTATTTTTTTATGATAATATAGAATTTTAATTACTTGCACAAGTATGTGAGAAGAAAAAAATTATTTTTACTCAAGTAGAAGTATGTGAGAAGGCAAATTTTATTTTAACAATTATTTAAATAGAAAATAAAAACAATTTTACTTGTAAACCTAATAAAAAATTGAAAAAAAATTAACTTTACAATGCCTTTGAGCAAAAAAATTAAAAATTTCCCTATATTATTTGCACCACTTTCTCTTGTAAAAATTTTACATTCATATTGTTAAAACATTATAGCTTTTGTTAAATTTTCTACTTATATACTTCAATTACTTGTATTGTATTCAAATAAATCTTAAATTTATAATATTCAAAATACTTTTTCAATATTTATATCTTTTATGTATTTATGTATATTAATTTTAATTTTGAAAGACTCAATTATTTAAATTATTGAACTTGTAATATCCATCTCAAACCTTTTTATTACATTAATTTAATTGCATCCAAATAAATTTATTATCTTCAAAATAAATTTTCCATATTAAAGTAAACAAATTTTGATTTAATTTTAATTTTTTTAAAACTAATTTATTTAAATTATAATTGATCTTATATTAATAGATATTAATGCTAGTTTTTTAAAGTTAAATTATTAAAATAATAATTTTAATCTTTAATGATTAACAATTCTAATTAGTCATATACCCTACTCTATTGCATAATGACAATATTTAATAACTAATGAAAATAAGACAATTGTGGGATAACATAATCAAACATTATAAACATTTAGATCAAAATGTGGAGATTTCTGAAAAAGGGCTCTTATCGGTCCAAATTTTTGAGCCAATCAATATTAGATAATTAATTTTTCCAATATGTTTTATTAAGAAAATTGCATTTATACTTTAATTAACATAAATAGTTTTGAAAAAAAAAACTACCGATGGCTCACGTTCCCACTTTTGCCCTCTTTTTGAAATCACTAGTTCTGTCGCGGCTGGGTTGGGGTCTCCTACTGGTGTGGCATCTCCTGCAGCAGCTGCTTCTACTAGGTCAGGGTCTTCTACTGGTGCGGTGTCTCCTGCTGCAGTTGGTGCTCGCTCGAGGTCTGGTGTTCGCCCTGCAGCTGCGGTTGCGGCTCGTTGGGGTCTTTTGTGCCTGGTGGTCTTTCTTCTGGTAAGGCTGCTCATTTAGGGCTTTCTGATGGTGCTCATTCGGTTAAGCCCTCTGCTATTTCTTATGTAGATGTGGCAGCTTTTGAAGCCGGTCTCTGTGGTGCTTTCCCTGCTGGGTGTGGGAGCTCACGGGTCTTCCCCTTCTACACTGCCCTTTTCTGTATGTGATCCTGTCGTGGCCTAATCTGGATTCTGATAATGTTGAGGAGATTTATAAAAATGTGAGGAGTTCTCATCCAAGGCTGCAATCTTTCGATTTAGGGGTGTTGGCCCTCTCTCTCAAATTTGCATTCTTGGATTTCCCAAAATTGGGAACCCATTTTAACTGACACTGTCCAGATTTACCCTATGGAAAAAGGCTTCTTTATTGTGAAATTTGAAAATGTTGTAGACAGAAATGCCATTATGTGTGATCGATGTTTCATTTGGGATCGCTGCCCCCTGCTGGCCAAACCCTGGCATTAGAGGTTTGATCCTCTTACCGAGTCATTTAATGTTGTTCCCTTATGGGTGAGACTACTGAATCTTCCCCTCCATCTTTGGTTGGATTCTATTTTGAATCTATGGGAAGGACTCTTGGGGTTTTTCAGATGGTGGATTCGATTCCTCTGATATTCTTCATCTAACGTATGCTCGTATTCTTGTGGATATTGATGTGTCCAAGGGGCTCCTTGAGAAGATCACTTTGGCTTCTTCTTTGGGCTCTTGGACCCAGAATCTTGACTATGAGGGAATTCCATTCCGTTGTAGATTATGCCATAAGACTGGCCATCTAGCTGCTCATTGTTCTTCTCATAAGGATAAAACAAAGAAATTGTCCTCTTGGTGGGTGGGGGCTTCTGCCCACCATTATACAGTTCATAAAGCCTCTATGGATGAGGCTGTGGCTCCTCAGGTTGTTAATGCCTTGGATGGTGATGGTGTTGTCCCTGTTGATGACGTTTTGGTTCAAACTTTGGCTACTATCCCTTCTGTTACTGACCAGACAGTTATGGGTGTCCCTGGGTCTGATGTTGCTCTTATTGTCCTCTGGTTCTGATGCTGTCCTGAATGATGGGGTTGTGCAGTCTCTTGTCCAAGCTTCTCTTGGGAGTGTTCGGGGGAATGGTAAGTGGTGCTATTCCTACCCCTACTGTGGATTCTTTGGCTTGGCAGAAGGCTACTGGTTTGGTGGAGGATGGATGGACAAAAGTTAAGGGAAAGAAATGTAAATCTTCCATGCCTTCTTTTGATATGAATCTATGTTCTCATAAGGATGGGCAAAAATGGAAATCTTGATTGTCCTTTGTTTGGTTTTTTTGTTTCACGTGGTAGGAACTATGGTTTGTTCCCTTTGGTTTGTTTGGTGGGGCACCACAGTTGTATTGGTCTTTTATTGCCATATCTTTTTAATGCTCTTGTACAAGGTTTGGGTCCTTTCAAAACCTGCTTTTATGTAATCAAAACATAATAGTTTGAAACATAAAAAATATTAACTTCTGATTGGTTACAATTCAAATGTTTAATCACTAGTTAAGTTTGTGTCATTGCCTATAGTTCTAGCCTACGGCAAGAACTAATATATCATATGTTGATAGTTGTCAGTAACACTTTCTCTGCGAGAAATGGCATACCATTTATATATTGGATTCTTAAACTATTGTTTAAATCCTTCAATTATTTACCAAATTTTGTCAAAAATTAGAACTATGATTTGAATCTCTTATATTCTAATACTTAGTTGCAACAATTGTGCACTTATCTTTTTTTTGAAACAGTAGTTTAAAGGGAATCTTAAACCTTATCCATACTATGTATGTCTAATTTTACCTTCAGTATGGATTCCATGTTGAGGGATAATAGAATATTTTATTAAATTTTTTATTGAACTCAAACCACAGTTTGGAAAACTTGGCATCATTATTTTCTATTGAGATGCTCAAATAATCCTTAGTTTTGTGTTATGTGTATCAAATGTCATTATGTGAATTGTGTGCAAAGAAGTTTGATACTCATTGTATTAACTGAACTCTCTATACTTAAATCAGGATGTAGTTGTTAAAAGAGTTGCACTCTTTGTTGATTGTTTTTCTCAAATTTAAAGTGTATTTGAAATTAGAATGGAAGGTTGTTGAATGTGGGTAACCAAGGAAGGGTAGAAAATGATGTTCTTTTTCATTCTACCTGTCAATAGAAATATGGTTTTAATTACTTTGGCCAAAGTTGTTTGCATATGTATTCCTTTATATGCCGGTTATGTTTCATCTTCCTGCCACATATGGGATTAGCTCAACTGAGTGATATGTGATTTGTAGTTAGTCTCACGGCTGCACCAGATCCATATAATCCACCAGTTTTGGGGTTGCTAGGCTTCTCAAGTAGGGTCGGTGTGCTCTTCGTGTCATGATGAGCCTTGAGGATGCTAACCACTCTGTGGTTTGGCAAAAAAAGTGTCTGGACCACACTCTCATCTATAGATAGCATATGGATAATGTTTGATGGCTTAGGAGATAGGTATAGAAGATGGATAGATGTACGATGACACTCTTTTATCATGTATACCCTCATAGTCTTGTATAATTGATGTAAACTTTATTGATGTATGTTGTATATACTTGTTGCTTGATGAGTAGGTCAACCTTCATTCAGATCTTGATGCAATTGATTCATGAACTTGATGTATTACTCATAGATGTACTTAGTGTTATCGACAATATGGTCAACATGTCATCTTTGTTTATGAATTCATGTACATTGCTTATCTTGATTCGACAAGTTGGTCGAATCCTTGTATTTTTCCTTATGAATGAGATGGAAATTTTATTGACTCATCTATTTATGATTGACTATTGACTAATTTTGAGCAACTTTTCATGTTTCTCATTTATTGCTTATGTGGTGTGTCTTTAGAAAATGTAGTCTTTACAATAATTAAATAAATAAAGGTACAATTAATTACCAAATACTTATACTTAAATGTATTTCTTTTGAAATATTTGAAATTCTCATGTTCTCCTCATTCTAAATAACCTAAATAAACATACACCATTCTACGACCCTTCCCTACTGTAATTAAATCTTTCTCCATGTTTTTAGGATTAATCATTTCTTCACTTCTTAACAACAATGATGAGAAATTATTTGCAGGCCTTTAACTATTGCTTGGTATGCATTACCACCATGTCTCTATTCATTCCACATAATAAACAAAACTGAAACCCAACCCTCTTTAACTCACATATAAATAAATCACTTCTCCAAATATCTTACTTAATTTAAACTATTTAATCACTCTAAAAACTCATTAACAATTGATCTCACAAATACTCAACCCTTTCCTCTCTCTTTCCCCCTTTGTGTCTACATCCACCTCTACTTCTGCCACCTACAAACTATACATCCTTATGGTAGGAACACAAAGCTTTGTGGCTCTTGCTTGATAAGTGAAGGTAAGAATCATTTAGTTTGGTTTTCCTTATTCTCAATCTAAAATGTATTTTCATGATTTAGAATGAGTGCCCAAATATTATTATTTTTTTGCATTTTTTCTTGCTCTAGCATCATTCTAGGATAGCTAGTGAGACCTTATGGTCCTTAACAGGTTTTTGTTTTATAATAAATGAAAATTGATTTTAATGTAATGACAAGAAAAGTGAGTTCTTTAAGAGTTTTCTCACATATTCGGATAAAAATTAATCATCCAAATATTTAATGAAAGTAAATTAGTGAATATATATACAAATAGAAAGAAATTTAACTTTATGATAATAAAAATATAAAATACAAACAACAACTTATTTGTGGTTAAAATTTGAGAATCTTGGCCAAGGAAGTCAATACTCACACACACATCCATGTGTAACATTATCACTCATACAAATAGTGAACATAAAGACACTCATAAGATATGAAAACCTAACTTGACAATTTAACTAATTCGCATGACCAAACCTATAATTGAATATATCAAATATATTAAATATATACAAATGTGAGGAATCATGCCTCTAACGAAGAACCTATGAAACAACTTCAATAAACAAGAAAAAATTACACAAGGCAACATAGAAAATTGAAATCTACAAAACTACGGGGTTGGAACATCATAAAAGTATAAAATATTAAATATAGATAACACATGCATAAAAGAGGATAAAAAACAAATAAATAAGAAAAAATTGAGTTGAAAAATTGAAAGATACTCAATGTGGGAGATTGTCTCAATATTGTCTCATCCCAAAAATATGGCAAAAATACAACACAAAAGATTTCTTAAATGAAAAGATGAATAATGCATTGATTGCTTCAAGGAGAGAATGTATCCAAAAGACAAGCAAGTAATCAGTATAAAAGAGAGTATATTAGTTGGGCAATATCTCATTCTATCACTAGGGATCATATGAATAATGTAAAAATGGGTCATTATTTAAAAAAATATTTTATACTAGGGGATCATTGGTGTAAAATGTAAGTCATATGAAGCCGGCTATCTAGAAAGTTG
>BSBK01001996.1:2500-105923 GCA_027943335.1 Chamaecyparis obtusa
GTTAGAATAACCTGAGAGGGGGGGTGAATTAGCTAGATCAGTTATCCAATAGTCCTGATTCTGAAGATGTATCACTTTAAACAATTTCAACAAATTCTGCAGCTCAGTAACATATACTACTAAACTGTATGTTCCTTTACCGATTGTCAATTAATTAATTCACTTTGATTATTGACTAAATCAAATATGCAATATGTAAAGTATGACAACAAATCAATCATCACAAAAACAAATAACACAAAGATTTAACGTGGAAACCCTGTTAAGGGAAAAACCACCTGGGACCACTAACCCAAAATAATTTTCACTCTTCTGAAGTGAGCTTGGTGAAGAGCCAACCCTGTTAAAGGTTACAAACACATAGTTAGGTGTGACCTTGTTAGAGGATTAAGACAAATTGTTATTGTGCAACCAACATTCACTATGGAGTCGATATGATAACAATGTACACTCATTGAATGACATAGGGCATATCTTAAGATGGTTAAGTCCACTCGGTTAAGAGAATTTTTGTATCAATGGTTAAACTAAAACATTAGATAATCTGATTACAATACAACTCAATTTGTAGATGTTTAGATCTAGTCTAATTCCATACAAATCCTCTGATCAATATATCAATTCACTTCCTCAACTTACTTTCACTCGGTAATAGCTCTCTGATGCTTAGTACTATTTTGCAGTTCAGTTCTTCTTCAACCAGTCTAATCAGGCATGCATGAAACTGTATTCATGTGAAATCTTTGTAGTCTTCCTTCTTCTGGCATGTTTCAATAAAGAAACTCATATCTCTTGTATAGATAGATAAACCATTTTCATATCAACATGCATATTTTGCTGCTTAATCTCCTTCATTGATTTTGCCTCTTAAACCTTCCTCGGTAGATGTGTTAATACCACATTTCAATTCCATCCTTTAGATCTTCTCTGAATTTTTTCAGCTGTGGATCTCATGACAAACTTTATCCTCATCTCAAAATCATAACCATTCCAGCTCATCATTTTTTTTGGCTAAACTTAAGCATTTAATACTTTCATTCATAGTGAGTAAACAAAGAAATGCATCCATGAACACAAGCTTGGTTAATACTGTCTCTCGGTAAACACTACACTACTTAGTGTATACTGAAGTGCTTCATCAACCGACCATACTACTTTGTAAAGTTTCACTTCCATCTTTATAATATATTAATGCAACATAATCAAGTCAACATTAGGAAGTCATAGACTCGTCAATAAGTTACCCAAAATATTCCTTATCCTCATTTGTCATATCCATCTTTCTCCAGTAGATATCTTAGTTCTTCATATTTTCTCTCCTCTTTTCAGATATTTAGTTGTTTGAAACTATCACGATAAGTACTGTCAAAAATAGTTGACATCAATGACATCAAATGACTAATTTAATTATCTTACATATCATTTCAATAATCGGTGATCTCATTCAGGTACTCATTCAGTTGTAGTTCATCAATCTCTCCCTTTCGCATTGATGGAAACTCAAGCAATATGCAATATGCCATGCACATACCAAACATGTATTCTACAACTATGTATGTAAATGATGTAGCTCTCCCTAGCTTGATATTTAATATTTTTAATCACTACGTTACATAACAACATTACAAGTGCAGACATTCATCTGTGAATTTGATCTTTTTAGCTCTCAAATTCCTTTTGTTCTTAGCAAAAGATCATCAAAGCTCTCACTCAATTTCTTAGATTATCTCTCCCTTAGATAAATTTTCCATTGATCTCTATGTTATCATATTGTTTATCTCTCCCTTTAACAACAATGCCAAAGAAAAACATAAAAAAATATAGCTTTGCAATAGCCAAGTAACTCACTGTTGTTCGGTGCAAACAATGTATCTCGGTATACTGATATGCAAATCTTTGTTCTTTTCACAACCTTAGAGAGAATCCAAAGTGTGAGCTATGTTGCATCAACATGAATGATCTTCTGATAAGAATAGGCTAATGCAACCTCCAGATCACATTAGTGACTGGTAGACAGGGAACAGACCCAAGTCTAGTCCTCAGTATTCAAAAGTGTCCTTCGGTAGAGGCTTGGTAAAAATATCAGAAAATTTCTTCTTTGATGTAACTTATTCTAGTTTTACTTTCTTCTCCTATACTTGTTCTCTTAAGTAGTGATACTTAATAGAAATATGATTTTTCTTCGAATGCATTACATGATTGTTAGAGATATTTATTGCACTAGTATTGTGATGAAGGGTGCTCCCCTTAATTACCACAACACATAACAGAAATAGAGAAACAACAACAATATGCAAGAACAGAAAATTGGCTTCTTATTATCTCTACAAATGTGGAATTACAAACTTTCAGAATTACAATATGCAAAGCCACATGGGCATTCCCTTACAATATTCTGTAGGACAAAGCCTCGAATCAATACCCAGATCTACTACCCAGAACTATTCTGAACTGCCTAAGACAATAATACAGCCTTCCTTATATAGGCAATTTTTCACCGCCTGGGAAGGTTCCAGAATTTTAGCCAGTAAGGCCGACCAAACTTAGAATTATTTTATTTTACATTTTATTACATCATAGTCGGCTCAAGATAACCTTTGAAACCCGAACGAAAATTTTGAAGAAAATTATTTTTCGCCATTTCGGGTGGCCCAACTTCCGAAGACCATAAGTCATCACCAGTTGACCCGATCGGCTATTATAACCCCATTTTGGAAATGCCACGAAGCGCTCTACAGGCTTGACCAATGCAAGCGCCCGTTACCCAAATTTTCAACCTCATCCGGGGCCTCTAAAGCCTTCAAAACTGAGTTCAAAGTTTCTGTACCCTGCTGCCAATACCGAAAATCTCATATCTTCCAATATACACTTGATCTGGCAATGAAACTTATGGCAGACTTATATGACCAAAATGAACCTCCAAGAAAGAAATCAGATCATTCTGAGCACATACGAAAATTACCAAAAAAAAAGTAACTTTCCATAAATAGCAGCTCTGCACAAAATAACCCTTATTGAATATAAAAACAGAAATATTTTTGGGTGATGCAAGATTGCTCTTAACCCAGGATGCTCCTGCATCAGACACCCGGGGTAATTTGAGAAGTGACCCTGTCACGACTCAGGTGTGCAGAGGAAAACCAAAGACGGTTAACCTCCTCCTTTGTTAGCCACGATGAATCTTCTACAGGTCATCCTTTCCATTTGACCAAATACTCTTCATATGTCCTATTCCTTGTGCTTCTGCCAACATGACTGTCCAGTATATCTTCGATCTCCTTAGTGTCTAAACTAGTTGCTGGAATACTCCACTGTGCTGCTGTGATCTCATCTTCAACACCTCCTTCATGATACTCTGTCAGATCTGAAATGTTAAACACTGGTGAAATATTTAGCTCAGTAGGAAATTCTACCTCATATGCGTTTCCTGAATCATGTTTCTTCAATATCCTGCATGGTCCAAACTTCTTCATTTTCAACTTGTTATATGTACCAACTGGAAACCGCTCCTTCCGCAAATGAACCATGACTTCATCACCAACTCGAAATTCTTTATACCTCCTTTTCTCATCTGCCTTAGCCTTATACTGTTGCGTTCATCTTAGTAATATGCTTCCTCACCTCCCCATGGATGTTCTTCAAATGTTCTGCAAAATCCTCAGCCTCAGCCTACTTATTTCTCCTTTATCTATCTTTCTCACTCAGATGCATTTCTTGGACTACTTCCATATATAATCTGAATGGTGATTTACTAGTGCTCCTGTTGACAGAATTATTGTATGCAAATTCTGCCTGTGGTAAAATCAATTCCATCCTGTTGGCTTATCTCCAACCAAACATCTCAGCAAATTTCCCAAACTCCTATTCACCACCTCTGTCTGTCCATCAGTTCTGTGGATGATGTGATGAACTGAAATTCAAATCTGTCTTCAACTTTTTCCACAATGTACGCCAGAAATATCCACAAACTTAGTGTCCCGATCTGAAACTATGGTCTTTGGCAAACCATGAAGTCCTCACTACTTCTCTGAAAAACAATTCTGCTACGTGAACAGCATCATTAGTCTTCTTGCAGGGAATAAAATGTGCCATCTTTGAAAATCTGTCAACTACTACAAAAATTGAATCATGTCCCCGCTGTGTCCTCGGTAAACCAAGAACAAAGTCCATGCTGATATCCTCCCAAGGCTTCTCTGGTACAGGTAATGGCTGATACAACCCTGTATTCTGCTTCACTCCTTTCGCCATTTGACATACTCTGCAACTCTGTACAAACTTCTTCACATCTTGCTGCAACTGTGGCCAATAATAATTCTCACTACCAAACTAAAGGTTTTATCACGACCAAAATGTCCAGCCAATCCCCCGCTATGCTTCTCCTTGATGAGATTCTCCCTCATAGAACTTCGTGGAATGCACAACTGACTCTCTCTGAATAGCATATCATCCTGGATGATGAAATCCAACCATTTCGTCCCTGTCTAGAGGTAACAGGTTCATGTACAAGCTTTCCAAGCTTCACCAAAATCAGGATCCTCTAGATACAAATTCTTGAGTTCCTTGAACCCAACCACTTCAATCTGCATTTCTGTCAGCAATAGTGCCTTCTGCTAAGAGCATCTGCAACCCTATTAGACTTTCCACTTTTGTGTTTCAAAACAAATGTATAACTCTGCAAAAACTCAACCCATTTCAAATGCCTTTGATTCAATTTTCCTTAACTATTCAAATATTGCAAAGCTTGATGATCAGTATACAGAACAAACTCCTTAGGAAGCAGATAGTGTCTCCACTTCTTTAATGCCTGAACTATAGCATAAAATTCCTGATCATAAACAGAATATTTCCTCTAGGCATCATTTAACTTCTACCTAAAATAAGCAACAGGTTTACCTCTTGGCTTATAACAGCTCCTATTGCAGTACCACTAGCATCACAATCTACTTGAAACACCTTATTAAAATCTGGAAGTGCTAAAACAGGTTGTTCTGTAACTTTTTGTTTCAACAATTGAAAACTCTTTTCTGCCCCTTTAGTCCACTTAAACTCTTTTCTATCCCTCTCATTGTTTCAGTCAAGGGTCCACAAATACTGCTAAAGTTTCTGATAAACTTTCTGTAAAAGCTAGCTAGACCATGAAAAGATCTTACCTCAGTAGCACTCCTTAGAGTAGGCCATTCAAGGATAGCCTGTACCTTCTCTGGGTCCATTTTAGACCTTCTGCTTAAACTACAAATCCCAAATACACCAACTCTTTCTCACAAAACTGCACTTCTTCAAATTAATCAACAATTTCTCTTCTCTCAACTTCTCAAATACAATACGAATATGCATCATATGCTCATCCAATGTCTTACTAAAGATCAAAATATCATCTAGGTAAACAATGACAAACTTACCCAGAAATTCTTTCAGAACCTCGTTCATGAGCCGCATGAAAGTGCTCGGTGCATTGGTTAGCCCAAAAGGCATGACTAACCACTCATACAGTCCTTCCTTTGTCTTGAAGGCAGTCTTCCATTCATCTCCTTCTCTGATCCAAATCTGATGATATCCACTCTTCTGATCTATCTTTGAGAAATACACAGCTCCACTCAAACAGTCCATAATATCATCCATTCGTGGTAATGGAAACCTGTACTTGATTGTGATCTTGTTTATTGCCCTAGAATCTGTACACATCCTCCACTCTCCATTATTCTTTGGTGCTAATACCGCTGGTACTGCACAGGGGACTCAGACTCTCTCGAATCAACCCTTTCTGTAACAACTCATGTACTTGTCTGTTCAACTCCTCACTTTCTGCAGGTGTCATTCTGTGTGCTGCCTTATTTGGCAAACTCGCTCCTGGGATCAAGTCCATCTGATGAATGATCTTCCTGACTGGTGGTAATCCATCAGGCACGTTATCGGATACAATATCCTGAAACTCATTCAACAAATCTACAACTTCTACAGGAACATCTTCTACTTTCTCTTTACCAGCTTTTGGAATTAAAGCAAAACATACATGCTCATGCCTCATACCATCTAGGAAATTTCTTCCATCAACAAAAGTTATCCTTGCATTACCACATACCTTTTCTTCAGTCTCCTTCAATGGTTTTAGCTTATGCCGCACTCCATCCTTTGTCAGGGAATAGGTATTCGCACGACCATCATGTACAGCACATCTGTCAAACTGCCATGGTCTACCTAACAACATATGACATGCATCCATAGAGATGATATCACATAGTACCTCATCTTGGTACCCGCCGATCTTGAACTTTACCAGGCACTGTTCACTAACCATGACCTTGTGGTCATCCTGCACCCAGGCAATCCGATATGGATGTGGGTGTTTCTGTCTCTTAAGCTTCAACTTTGTCACCATCTCTTCTGACACCAAATTGTCAGTGCTTCCACTATCAATGATCACATCACAACATTTACCTTCACACTTGCACCTGGTGCGAAACAGGCTCCTCCTTTGCTCAGGTTCATTCTCACCACTCAACAGGACTCTTCTGTTAATCAATGTTTCTCCTCTTTCAGCATTTTCAAAATTTGATGATCTGGCATCTTCATCTACATGTGCAACTCTGGCCTGGCCTTCATTTCTCCTGTCTGTTCTGCCTTGGCACTGAGGACATTCAAATGCCCTATGACCTTCTTCTCCACAGTGAAAACATGTTCCACGGAAGCCACCTCTTCCAGATCCTTGTCCTCTTCCTCTTCCTCTCTGATCTCTATTATTCTGATCCTGGAAGTGATTGAAATTATTTCCTCGCTGATTTTGACTACTACTGGCCTCATCCTTCTTTTTCGGATCTTCATTTCAGCCACCATATGACCGTCCACCAGATCGTCCACCGTGACCTCTTCCGTTTTGTCTGCTCTCAAACTTCTTGTTCAGCTTTTCCTCTACTTTTAGGGCAAACTGGTATGCCTCTTCAATACTGTTCATTCGAACCAGATTCAGCTCCTCCTGAATGCTTGGCCTTAACCCATTAAGGTATCGGGCAACTTTCTCCTTATCAGCTTCTGCATGGCCTGTTCTGATGAGAAGTCGATAGAACTCCTCTGTATACTCCTGAACAGATCTTCCTGCTTGCTTCAAACTTTGCATTTTCTTTAGTAGATCAATCTCATAATCAACAGGAATGAACTGTCACTTCAATTTATCCACCATCCGATCCCATCTTGTGATTTTATCTTTCCCTCTTCTATTTCGCTCCAATTGAATTTCTTGCCACCAGATCTTCGCATCACCTTTCAGTCTGGCCTTCGCAAATTTGACCCTATCAGGATCGTCAACATCTTCGTACTCAAAATATTCCTCACATTCATTGATCCAGTCAATCAATTCCTCTGGGTTAAGATTTCTAGAAAATGTAGGAACCTCAATCTTAGGTCTTTTCCCAATCTTGGAAATGGCTCAAAAAAGTCTTTCTTCCTCCTGGTTCACAATTTCAACTTCTCCTGCTTCATATTCTTCTTCGGCTTCATCCTCGCTTTCGTCTCTGACATTAAGATTCATTCCTCTACGAATCTCTTCTTTTAATGCTCGCACTTGTCTCTGTAGCTCTCTAACCTCAGGTGTTACAACACCAGCTCTTCCGCCATGTTCCCTTCGTGGAGGTATTTTCGCGATGCGCGCTGAAACCCTAGCCATGGTCCTGGTGCAAACTGCCTCACAGTCGGCGATCTGTTTACACACTCAAGAACTCCTGCTCTGATACCACTTGATGAAGGGTGCTCCCCTTAATACCACAAACACATAACAAAAATAGAGAAACAACAACAATATGCAAGAACAGAAAATTGGCTTCTTATTATCTCCACAAATGTGGAATTACAAACTTTCAGAATTACAATATGCAAAGCCACATGGGCATTCCCTTACAATATTCAGTAGGACAAAGCCTCGAATCAATACCCAGATCTACTACCCAGAACTATTCTGAACTGCCTAAGACAATAATACAGCCTTCCATATATAGGCAATTTTCCACCGCCTGGGAAGGTTCCAGAATTTTAGCCAGTAAGGCCGACCAAACTTAGAATTATTTTATTTTACATTTTATTACATCATAGTCGGCTCAAGATAACCTTTGAAACCCGAACGGAAATTTTGAAGAAAATTATTTTTCGCCATTTCGGGTGGCCCAACTTCCGAAGACCATAAGTCATCACCAGTTGACCCGATCGGCTATTATAACCCCATTTCGGAAACGCCACGAAGCGCTCTACAGGCTTGAGCAATGCAAGCGCCCGTCACCCAAATTTTCGACCTCATCCGGGGCTTCTAAAGCCTTCAAAACTGAGTTCAAAGTTTCTGTACCCTGCTGCCAATACCGAAAATCTTCAATATCTTCCAATATACACTTGATCTGGCAATGAAACTTTACTGGCAGACTTATATGACCAAAATGAACCTCCAAAAAAGAAATCAGATCATTCTGAGCACATACGAAAATTACCAAAAAAAAAGTAACTTTCCATAAATAGCAGCTCTGCACAAAATAACCCTTATTGAATATAAAAATAGAAATATTTTTGGGTGATGCAAGATTGCTCTTACACCCAGGATGCTCCTGCATCATATTGTCACAATATATATCATCTTTTGTTAATTTGTAGCCTGTGACCATTGGTCTTCCAACTATTTTAGCATCTTCCATGACAAATGTTCTCAATACTTCCTTTATGTACTTTGATTGTGTGATGAAAATTCCATCATTCTGCTGAATAACCTACAAGCCAAGAAAGAACTTAATCTCTCCAAACATAGACATTTCAAATTCTTTTCTCATCTCATCAGTGAATGATTTATAAATATGATCTTGTCCTCCAAAAATTATATCATGCACAAATATTTCAACAATCAAAATAGTATCATGAGATCCTCCTTTCATGTACAAATTGCTATTTTCACTAGTTCTTACAAAACCAATACTTAAAAGATAAGTATGCAATCTTTCATACTAGGCTCTCAGTTCTTTCTTTAAACCATATAAAGCTTTGTGTAGTCTACATACCATGTCTTTCTGATTTGGATCAAAAAACCCTTCTGATTGTTCTATGTAGACCTCCTCTTCTAGTATCCCATTCAAAAAATCAGACTTAACATCCATTTGATAGACTTTAAACTTCTTATGTGCAGCATATGCAAGTAACATGTAGACTCCTTCCAGTCTAGCAATAGGTGCAAAAGTTTCATCATAATTAGTTCCTTCTTCCTGCACATATCCCTTGCAAACAAGTCTAGCTTTGTTTCATGTAACCTCTCCATTCTCATTTAGCTTATTATTTAAAATCCATTTAGTACCGATAACATTCTTATCTTTCAGTCTAGGTTCTAAAGTCCATGTCTTGTTTTTCTCAAATTTTTCTATCTCTTCATTCATATCATTTATCCATTAATCATTTTCAAGTGCAATCTTAAAATTCTTCGTTTCAAACTTACAAACTAAACATGTGCTTTTTCTTAACTTACTTCTTGTCAGCATGCCATCTTTCTTGTCTCCAATGATTTGGTTCTCAGGATGATGTCTTTTGACAAATATTGCCAGCACTTGATCTCTTCTTTGTTCTTCATCCTGTTCAGGTTCATTTCCTTGCTCGGTAGCTTCTTCTTGATCCTCGATTTCCCTTTGTTGTTCCTTGGTGTTCTTTTCCTGATGCTCGATCAACTCAACCTGTGGCTTCGGTAGGTAATCTAGATGTTCAATATATAAGTGAATCTACCATAGTCTTTTGGCTCCTTATTTCTTTCTTATTGCTTTCTTCATCATTTTTATCATCAAATTCATTGAAACTATGTCATTAGCACTTTCAATCATCTTATTAGCAACCTTATTTAGACACTTGTAAGCTTTTCTTTTAGTAGAATATTCAAGAAATATTCCCTCATCCCCTCTAGAGTCAAATTTCCCATTCTTATAATCTTTCAAAATAAAACATTTTCTACCAAAAATTTTGAAGTAACTTACAGTTGGTTTGTGACCAAACCATAACTTGTAGGGTGTTTTATTTGTGTCTTTCTTCAACTATACTCAGTTTGAAGAATATATACAGTTGTGCTAAGTGCCTCTCTCCAATATGTTCATGCTACATTCTTTTCTATCATCAGTGTCCTTGTGCAATCAACAATTGATCTATTTCTTCTTTCAGAAATCACATTTTGTTGAGGTGTTCTCGGTGCAGATACCTGTCTTTTTATACCATTCTCATTAAAATAGTTAGTGAATTCATCAGAAATAAACTCACCACCTCTATCAGATCTCAACCATTTCAAAACTTTCCTCATTTCTTTTTCTACTTTTTCTTTGTACCATTTAAACATTTTAAATGCCTCAGATTTCTCCTTTAAGAACATTACAGTCATCAATCTAGTGTAATCATCAACAAATAGAATGAAATATCTATCTCCATAGTAGCTCTGAGTTCTCATGGGGCCACATAGGTCGGTGTGAACTAACTCCAAAATTCTCTTTGTTGAATAGTCTTTACTCTTAAAACTAGATTTTGTCATTTTCCCCTTTTGACATTCATGACATATAACATGATCAGGCTTTGTTGGGCTAGGAAGACCTCTAACTTTTTTCTTTCTACTGATCTTAATGATCTTAATCATGTTATCAAAATTCACATGACATAAACTTTTATGCCATAACCATGCATCATCATTTTTCATCAGTAAACATGAATTCTAAGCATTGTTAAGATAAAATAAGTTACCTTTAGAATGTGCTCCTGTTCCAACAAGTTGTTGACCATCATCAAATATCTTTACCTTCTTTCTTTCAAAAGATACTCGGTGACCTGAGTTGTTAAGCTATTCCACACTTAGAAAATTTTAATTTAGTCCTTCTACCCAATAAGCATTATCACATTTGATTTTATCATTTATCAATAAAGATCTTTTTCCTCTAACCATACATGGTGTATCATTACCCATTTTTACAGAACCTCCATTATATTGCTCAAGATGATTAAAATTTTCTTCATCACCAGTCATATGATGTGTACAACCACTATCAATGATCCATGTATCATTTTTATTAACTTTAGAAATAAGTGTTGTCTCTACATACCTTTCTTCTTCCTTGGAATCATCCTTCATCACAACAAATACTACTTCAACATCATTATCTATGTCGGTATCAATATCATTCTCCTCAATGATGTAACATACCTTTTTGCCCTTATCATTGTGATCTTAGTTGTCTCTATTGTTGTGTTGGTAACTTCTATTGTTTCTCCTTCCATATCTTCCTTCAACAAATTGATCTTTGTTTCTATCTTCTTCTTTCTTGATTGGGCATCTAGCAGCAATATGGCCAACTTCTTTGCAGTTAAAACATGCTAAAGGAAATTTACCCTTATATATACCTTTAACTTCAGGTAATCTCTGGGCCATAAGAGCTTCAATTTCATCAATATCATCATCAGTATTACTGTCACTGTCATCCCTATTATTTCCACTACTAGACTTACTAATCTTCAGAGAAGTCATGAAAGAAGACTCAACATATGGTACACTACTATTACCAAAGTTGTTCAATTCAAAATTTTTTACCTTACCAATCAGACTATCAAGAGTAAGAGTGTTGCTAGGTGCAAACCTCATTTCATGTATAGAAAATATTCTAATTGCATAAGCAGGCAGCAAGGTCCTTAGACTTTTACTTACCACTATATCTTCATCAATGACACCACCAGATCCACTGATAGAATTGAATACCTCCTTTATTCAGTTTGTATATTGTACTATGTTTTCTCCTTCTTTCATTTTCATAACATCAAACCTACCTCTTCGGCTTTCAACTTGGGCTCTCTTGACATTAACATCACCACCATAGACTTGAGCTAATGTGTCCCACATTTCTTTTGAATTACTACAATCTTTGACATCTTCAAATTCAGCATCAGATAGAGAAGCATCAATCTCTATCATAGTCATGTTGTGTTCATGTCGGTCTTTCAATTGATCAAGAGTCAAAGGTCCAGTCAGTGGTTGTAAGTAGCCACTTTCAAGTAGATGCAAGGCAGAATCTTCGATTTTGAATATGTGAAGTTTCATTAAACTTTTCCATATAGTAAAGTTGTCCTTGTTTAGCTTCGACACCTCCTTCTTATACATATTGAGATCTTTCTACTAAAGTCCTTAAAACTTTATTCCAAGAAACCAATATGCTCTGATACCAATTGTTAGAATAACTAAGAGGAGGGGTGAATTAGTTAGATCAGTTATCCAATAGTCCCAATTACAAAGATGTATCACTTTAAACAATTTCAACAAATTCTGCAGCTTGGTAACATATACTACTAAAATATTTGTTCCTTTACCAATTGTTAGTTAATTAATTCACTATGATTACCGACCAAATCAAATATGCAATATGTAAAGTATGACAACAAATCAATCATAAAAAAAACACATACCACAAAGATTTAATGTGGAAACCCTGTTAAGGGAAAAATCACTTGGGACTGGTAACCCAAAATAATTTTCACTCTTTTGAAGTGAGACTGGTGAAGAGCCAACCCTGTTAAAGGTTACAAACACACTGTTAGGTGTGACCTTGTTAGAGGATTTAATACTAATAGTTATCATTCAACCAGCATTAACTATGGGGTTGATAGGATAACAATGTACATTCATTCAATGACATAGGACATATCTTAAGATAGTTAAGTCCACTCAGTTAAGAGATTTTTCTTTATCAATGGTTAAACTGAAACAATAGTTGATCTGATTACAATACAACTCAATTTGCAGATGTTGAGATCTATTCTAAGCCCATACAAATCCTCTGATCAATATATCAATTCACTTCCTCAACTTACTTTCACTCGGTAATTGCTCTCTGATGCTCGGTACCATTCTGCAATTCGGTTCTTCTTCAACTAGTCTGATCAGGCATGTATGAAACTATATTCACATAAAATCTCTGTAGTATTCCTTCTTCCAGCATGTTTTAATAAAGAAACTCATATCTATTATATAGATAGATAAACCATTTTCATATCAACCATCATATTTTGCTTCTTAATCTGCTACATTGATTTTGCCTCTTAAACCTTCCTCAACATATGTGTCAATAACATGTTTCAATTCCATCCTTTAGATATTCTCCCAATTTTGTTAGTTGTGGATCTCATAACAACCTTTATTCTCAATCTCAAAATCATAACCATTCCATCTCATCAATTTTTTCAGCTAAAATTAAGCATTTAATACTTTCATCCATACTTGTTTAACAAAGAAATATGTCAGTGAACATAAGCTCATTTAATACTCTCTCTCAGTAAACATTACACTACTTAGTGTATACTGAAGTGCTTCATCAACAGACCATACTGCTTTGTAAAGTTTCGCTTCCATCTTCATAATAGATTAATGCAACATAATCAAGTCAACATTATGAAGTCATAGACTCATCAATAAGTTACCCAAAGTATTCCTTATCCTCATGTATCATATCCATCTTTCTCCATGTAGATATCTCAGTTCTTCATCTTTTCTCTCCTCTTTTTATATGTTTAGATGTTTGCAACTATTATATTAAGTACTGTCAAAACTAGTTGACATCAATGACAACAAAATGAATGATTTAATTATCTTACATATCATTTCAGTACTCAGTGATCTCATTTAGGTACTCAATTAGTTTTAATTCATCATAGTCAACTTTACAATGCAATGCAATAATTAATACAATTCCCAAAGTGGAATTTGAATTAGCATGGGTAGATTTTAATAAAGTCAAATATTCCTGCTAATTAGAGGAATGAAAATGTAAAAGTAACATTTTCACAAGTAAACATACATTGAAGTATAAATAATCAAATTTACCTAACAATCCAAGAGTTTCTGCAATTGTAAAAGTAGCATATTCAGATTTAGCATAAAGAAAATAAATGATCACTTTACCTTTCAATCCAATAGGTGCAAACTTTACTCTATCTCCTTCCATCCCTAATTTATCACTGAATTTTGATGAAATTGAAGCTTCACAAACACAAAGGAATCATACCTTAAGTGTGACAAATATGTTATCATGTAAGGTAAAGATAGTAAGCACCAATCAAGCATATAACATTTCCCAAAAATGGCATATGTAAGTTGAATAGTACAGCTTAAATTTCAAAATACAAAAATCCTCACCACATACTAATTTTAAACATGTTTTCCTCTTGGTTACAATATTTCTATCATATCAACAACAATAAGAAAAACCAAATGCTTATGAGCTCAACAAGTTACAATCGAAAAATCTAATATAAGAAAGATAGAATAATGAAGCTAAAATATATCAACATTCTATATATATGGATGGAAGATATACATGGTCTTTATCAAGCTCTCTGATATAGGTAGAATGTCCCATATTAGATAGTTTTGCAGCCTTGTTCTCTTCATTAATTTTAATAGTTAACTTCACTGAATTAATGTAGTCTCAAAGATAGAACTTGTCGATTGAGTGGCAAGTCTACTATTTACCTTCTATGATTGAAATAGGTCTAATCATTTCAATAAGTTAAAGTATGTGGGCTTTAAGAACAAGTAAAAAAATGTAAAAAATGATTGGATAAAGAATACAAAATTCATATGGCAAAGAGGAATGGGATGAAAAAAAAAAGATTGAAAGATATACTGCAACATGAGATGCAAGGACATTCATTTTGTTTTTTTTTATCTATTCAATTTTTTGTTTCAAGCTATCAAAGTCCTCAACACAATAGTTCTCATCTTTTATGTTACCTTCATCATATTCAGAGATTGAATAATCATTTGTATCCTTTTCACCATTGTGTTCTCTAATTTTTGTTTCCATTTGGACAAATACAAGATTATTACAAATATAGATAAGTATCTAGCTCCAAAGCCTAAAAAAAGGATATCTAATCCCCTAAACAATAAATAGATGGAGCTTCTTAAAATACAAACATAACTTGTAACAACATTGAATAGATTGAAATCAATCCATCTAGTACAATAGAGAGCACCAAATACCATGTACTGATGCTTCTGATTCAGCACAAAATATAAAATATGTTAAAGGTCAATCCATATATATGGCATCAAATAAGGAAAAATATTGTCAAAAAGAATAAAAATTGATTTATGAAGCCATCCTTCAAAAATTTTAGATATAGCATATATCAAGTTATCCAAAAGCCATGATAATTTAGGGTCAATATCCTTTTTCAAAATAGACAAAACCATAAACACAATGTGTAGAAATTATAAGCATGATACCAACTATCCTGTAACTAAAAGATAAATTCTCTCCTACAATTGGAGAAGCATCACATGTATCTTCATGGTTTTTGTCTAAATCAAGCACAAGCACCAAGGTTGGGCAATGATCTCCAATCCAGAATGATAAGTCTTATGATTATGATGAAGCCTTCTATAGAGACTGAAACCCTTAAATTAGGAGAGCTCATTTTGTGATAGATGAGCTTAAAATTCAATCACTATAAATTTTCTATAAGTTTTCAAGTGGTAAAAAATTAAGGGTTTGATTCTAAAACCTACGACTCTGAAGAGGGATAGTGTGCCTCGTCCGTGCATAAATGTAGAAAATAGTTAATCTTAAATAGGAAAAAAATGCTTTGACTATTGATGTAAGTTGAATTGTCTCCTTTGTGACTCCAAAATCTACATTAATATAATGGTCACCATATTCAATAATATAGAAAAAAAAGGTTAACAAAAAACATTAAAAAAAGTGATTTATTTAATCAATAAAATTTTGAGTTCAATTGTTTAAAAGGAAAAGAAAAGAAGAAAATTGTAGAGCTAGAAAAGTTTACAAAAAATGTATGGTTAAGGTTATATTATGGAATATAAGGGTTCTTAGCAGCGAAATACTAGGTGTTCTTGAAAGGTGCATTTCAAATATAATCTTATTTTTTTGTAAGTTAAATTATAGCCTAAAGATGGGAAGTTTTGACAAATGGATGTCATTGTCAAATCTTGATGCAAGAGCATCTTGAGTCTAAGGAAATAAACATCAACCAAAAAGATTTATAATTTTCTTTTTCTTTTTGTTTCAGTTCATCTTTGTAGAAGATCATAAGTTCCCAAACCTCTTAATCTCTATAACTTCAATATGGAACTTTAAGGTCATTCTATGATATGGTGAAAGAATAAAAGGAGTCATGAGTTTTATTTCGATTGTTAGAGTTAAAATTACCCTAGTAGCATGTATGAAAAATGTGGATGTATTTAAGGAAAGGTCAACATTGGTTTTGTCTCTGGGAAATGTGGTCTCATGATACCCATGATGCAACTTTTGGAAAGGCTTTAGAAACTTATAGATGGGTGTTGTGGTGTGTGGGAAATCAAATGAAATTTATTAAAAATCCTTTGTTTTAATCTGAGACATTAGTTATAACAAATTGGAAGCACATGAGCTTCCATGTATCAGTTACAAAGAGAGGTATCAAAACATGAAATAAAAATGCCCTAGGTTACGTCCAATCAAATCAAGTAATTAGGATCGGTAATTAGATGCATGATTAAGGATTCATAAGGGATAAATAATGAAACATATGAGCACTAAACATTTTGTATAGTAACATAAACAAGTCACAATAGTTACATGAAAAGAAATGTAATAAGGCTTTAAAAAATAATAAGAATGTGTGTTGGGGATATAAAATGGATACCTCAATAAACACTAAAAAATGAATAATTTGAATAGACACATACAGATAAGCCATAGGTTTATTCAAACAATGCATTGACATGCATAATAGAATAAAAAATACATTGTGAAGGCAATAATAGAGAGTTGTATCAAGAAGGAAAAGCTACATAGTATACAACTATAGAAAAAGGCAGAGAAGAAGAGAGCCCTCTATTGTGGGTGCTAATATAGGGGGAAGATGATGCTGAATTGGGGAATGCACACAATAGAGAATAAAAAAAATTATTGCATGGGAAAGGGATTTGGAGATTTGCTATGTGGGGAAGACCAAGAAGGTATCCATAAGTAGAAATAATTGTGAATAGACTATGAAATCAAGTAACATTTTCATTGCCAAACAACAGAATCCCAAGGGACATAGGAATGTGAGGAGCTATGGTTTCAGAGAATAAGGGAATAGGCTATGGAAGAAAGAAAAAAATAGTTAGCAGAAAGAGGGGAAAGAAAAGAGTAGCATGAGGAAGAAAGGAAAACTCTTTCATGGTGCACATGAGTTAGAAAAGAGTAGAACATAGGTGAAAAGAATAGAACATAGGTTTGAAGAATTAGAGTTTGATAAAACAATTTTCCAAGGCATTGGAAGGCTTGTGCATTGGAAAAACCTTGAGGTAAAATGTGAGGGATCCAAAAGCTTGGGTAAGTTTATCTTTTCATGGGAAAGTCATATAAGGGCATTTTGAACCTTGTGGGCATTTTCTTAGCATAAGCTTGGATTAGTAGTAATTGTATAAATATCATAAGCTTGGATTAGTAGTAATTGTAGAAATGCTGAGTCTAGATAACTTTTAGATAAGTACATTGTGTTGTAGCAACAATTGGATGACTAATTTAAGTATCTACTAGCTGTTGATTCTTTTTGAATTGTCTCACATTGATATCCCTAAAATTGTGTTGTTGGCATCAGATTATGCATCGTTTGTAAAAAAAAAAATTGATCTTGAGAATGGTGGTAAAAAAATAGAAATGATAAAATAAATAAATAAATCATATTGGAGTACACATTTCAAGGAAGATTTGAGAAAATGGAAGAGTTATTTATGAAAGAGTTATTTTTATTTTGAGAAAGTTTGAAGACAGAAAAAAGTGGTTAAAAAGAAGTCATGTGAGAAGGTTTCTCTTCTCCCATCAAAGAAGGCACTCCAATTTTCTAAAGTGGATAAGATTAAAATGGAAGGCCCTCTCTATTTTATTTAAGAGGGTATAATTTTCTAAAAATTATAAGGGAGATAAAAAAATTTATTTAGGAAAAAGTAGCAAGCCCTTCCTCCATAGATATGCCATGAAGGGGAAAAGCATGATCAAATCTCTTATAATATCCTACATTTTCTACATTGATAGTTATAGGAACTAAAACCAAATAAGATTGATTGAATTTGATCTTAAAAGGTTCATGGGTGCACACATTTTCATTGGTGTACCATTATAGTAGGGACTGACTAATAGGGAATTATCATGACCATATTACTTATCTAGGTCAGTTTCTCTCAAATATTCTTATGTCAATATAATGGAGTGTTCATCTAATTTCTTTTATCTGATTTCCTACTACACTATCATGTTTACTTTTCCAATAAGAAATATTTCCTTAATAATGTCACTTTCCTTAAAGATCCTTAAATGCTACAAGGGAGCCTAGAAATTACATTATATTCTCTTCCTCCACAAAATTTCATCTTTGTATTTATAAAATTGAACTTCACTAATTAGCATGCTACTTAAAATATAAGTACTTTTTCACAATGAATCATGATACTAGTGGTGATGATGTCTAAAACAACCTATCTTGAATATCACTTTCTAACTCTATGCCACACTCTTTTACTATTTCACGATTTTGAAAGATTCACCAATTGTCAACATATTTTTTTCAAAGAAGTGTATAAGTGAAATGTAGCGGAAAAATGTGTGCATCTACTTGATGGATTCTTAAAAACCCAATGATACAATTTATATTGAAGTCGTATGAACGATATAATTTTCTCTTGTTAGTGATGATATGAAAGACTTTATGGAAGATATTCTACCTAAATCCCTAGGAAAGGTGTGCGTCAAGAAATTTTTTGTTAGGGATGATAACATCAAATTAATGTTATAAAATATCAACCAACACAAACAATTTAAAACATCACCTAATAGTGCTTTTGGACCACAAAGTTATCATAGATCAAAGTAGAAGAAGAGAAAAAAAAGTAGAGCACTGGTGGTCGCAACTAATAGACTACCATTGATTGAATATCTTGAAGGAGATTTTGACAATTGATTGGATATTTGAAAGACTAGTATTGATGATCATTGAGCTACAAAAATATATGTGATACATTAAATCAGTTAGTGTATTGTCATTTATGTCAACTAGTTTTGACTATACTTATCATGATGGTTACAAACATCTTAAGAAGGAAATAATGATGAAGGAATGAGATATCTACATAAAGATGAGATGGATGAGAAAAATATGAATATGGTATCCATTAGGTAATGTTTTGATGAGTCTATGACATTATGTTAGTGATTTGATTGTATTAAACAATTATGTTATGGATTGAAGATCAAGAATGAACAAGTTTATGTGGTTGGTAAATGAAGAATTCAATATACATTGAGTTAGAATAGTGTACACTGAAAAAGTATAATGTATACTGAGTATAGTGTTAACTGAGTTAGATATCACTGACGCACTTTGGTATTGACTGAGTAAAAGAAATAAATGGAACTAATGACTGTCGACTAAAGATGATGAGCTAGAAAATTGTTGATGATTTTGAGGTTAAAGATAATGTTTGGTATGATGATCAAATGATTGACAAAATTCAAAGATGATTAGATGAAGGAGAATAAAATGTGTTACTAACACAACTGTTGAGGAAGGTTAAAGAGGCAAAATCAATGGTGGTGATTAAGAGGAAAAATCTATGCCTGGAAATAAAATGGTTTATGAAGTCTATAAAAGGAAACAAGAGATTTAGATTAAATCTTGGAATGCATGCGAGAAAAATGCATTCATATGAGATGATCAAATTGGTTGAAGACATAACCAAACAAATATGTGGACAACACTGAGTGATGGAGAAAAGGGATTACTGAGCATATCAGAGTTGGAGGATACAAAGACATTGAATTGAGATTATTGATCAGAGATATTTTGAGCCTAGCATAGATCTAAAAAAATGCAAAATAATTTTTAATTGAATTAGATCATTACTATAACATTTTAACCATTGCTATAGATAAATCTCTTAACTAAGTGGACTTAATAGTCTTTTTATTTCAATATGACATTCAATGAATGTTCATTATTTTCTTATTGACCCCATATTGAATGTTTGGTCAAGGGAGAACTGTTAGTAATAAATCCTCTAACTAGGTCACACCTCACTGTGTGTTTTGTAACTTTTAACAAGGTTGGCTCTTAACTGATCTCACTTCAGAAGATTGAATTATTTTGGGTTATCATTCCCAGGTGGTTTTTCCCCTAAGAGGGTTTCCACGTTAAAATCAAAGTGTTAAATGTGTATGGATGTGTTGAATTTTTATTTTATCTTACACATTACTATAACTAGATTGATCAGTAAACATAGTATTTAATTTACTACTATTCGATAGATGAACAAAAAGGCACAGTTGATATATTATGGAGTTGATTAATTGATTTGAAAGTTTTCGATATATAAATCTAGGAGTATTTGGGACTGTAGGATAACTAGAATTAACTGATTCACCCTGCCATCTCAGTTATCTAAAAGCAACCATGTCAAGGATCAGTCTAGCTAGATTAGCAATGATGGAGTAGAATCTAGCATTGAACATGGAAGAGAAGGTCTTTCTAAATCTTGTCTACAATCCCATGGTGAGCCATGTGGATGAAACCATAAAGTGTACAAGGGAGGAAGGGTAGCTACCTCTCAAGGGTTTCTACAATCTCAATGATTTTATGTCATCAATCCAACGACCCTATGTTGTGATCATCCTCATGAAAGTCAGAGGACCTATGGAACAAAATACTTTGGAATTTTTACTCTTGTATTTGCTAAAACCCTAGCTACTATGTTACAAAAAATATACCTTCTTTCAACTTTTAATTAAATAATGAATTTTCCTTCCCATACGGCTTAGTATTTTTACCCTTTTTATTCCCTACATATTTTTTTCAACCTTTTTATTTTATCATGTTGGATACAAAATGTAAATATATTAATTTAAAAAGTAAAAAATAAAATAATAAAAGAAAATAGGAAATTTAAAGATAAAAAGGAATTTCGTCTTAGATTGATTTGATGGCTAGAGATTAGATTTGATTCAAATAATAGAGACCAAGAGAAGGGAAAAGAAATGAATTCCAAAAACTTCATTTAAGCTATTGTAAGGGACTTACCAATGATTCTTCTTTGAACAATTTCAATGTGAAAATATGGATAGAGTTTTAAGGAAAAGTATTAAGAAACCTATAAAGACATGCTAAAAAACATGCCAAACATTCACTCCCCACCATTCCCCTTGCCACCTTTTCTTTTGTCTTAATTTTTAATTCAAGACAATTAAGGTTTAATTTTTAGTTTTAGATAATTAAATTAATAATTTAAATGTTTAAGATGAAATAGTAATTTTATCATAAAAGAATATCTTGAACAACAAAAATGACATTGCACTAAGGATACATTGATATGTTAAGTTAGATATATTTGAGTATAGGACCCTATCTCTTTTTTTGTGAAAAATTATTGAAAATTTGTTTTTAATGACAGATCTCACTGCTTTTTGCATAGAATATGCCTTCTCTAAATGAAAACATTATTCATTTGTACAAAAATTTAATTATTACCCCTTGAAACTTGATTCTTTTTTAACAAAATTAGTTATATTTATTTTTTATGCATCCTATATTGCTCTTTGGATCAATAAAAGTTGATGTTTCCTTTAAAACGCTAGTTGTTTCTTTGTTATACCCTAATTTTTATCTTGATTTAACTTCAAAGGCTAGAAGTAGGTATGGTTTGGACTATTTTCATAACTCCTACTCCTCAAAACCTAAGTTATCTTCCTTAGGTTAGGTTAATGAAATAATTTGACTTCAATTTTCCCCCTTACCTTTTCAATATTAATTTGGAATTTGAAATGAAAAGATATTATTGTAAACATTTTTCTTGGCCCCCTCCTCCTCCTTTCTTTTTAATAAGAGATAGACTTTTAAATAAAGGAATCATAAAATGCTAAGCCTCTTTTAATTACTTTGTCTCCTAAGGGAACCTAAATGAGAAAAAATTCAAAGAAAACCTCATAACACATTTGACATGATAATACAACTCAAAAATCAAACTAGCTTCAACTTATAGTTAAAGACATTAGTAATTCAATAACATAATGAGTAACAAAAGTTAAAGACTGTAAATGTTAAAAAATTTTATAAAGAATGTCAAGGCCTTAAGACTGCAACTAGAGGCAATGCCTTCCCTGTAATAGGTATTTTTGGTGCACAAAACCACCAGGATGGCCAAATGGCCCACTTAGGTAGGGGTTCCATGAGGGGGCTTAAGCTTTATGGATTATGATCAAATTCAAAATAAAAAGGAATAAATGAGTAATAGTCATTTATTTAGTCATTTTTATTTATCTAACCAATTATTTAGTTGTGATTTTACCTAATAACCAAATTAGTCATTTATTTAGTCACTTATACTTGTGAATTACAAAAAATAGTAGAATTTTATCATTTTCAGTCACATGACTAAAATTTTCAATCATGTAGTCATTTATTTTCCAAACTCTACTAGTGGCATCATAAAAGGGAGTTGTAGCTCTAAACTTTAGAGGGAAATTATCCATTCAATGGAGACCTCTTCAATTGTTATTTTCTAAGTTGTTGTCCATCTTGGACTTATTTTGGGAAGGAAAAATCTACAACTAATAATTCTCAAAGTATTTTTTTACCATGTAGCAGGTCAAAAATTAAAGTCTTAGCTCATTAAAAATAATTTTATAAGATCTTGTCACTTATAATGCCATGAAAATTAATATATATTAAATTTATCTAATCTTATTAGATGAGAATTTTTTTATTGACAACTATAATATCATGTTTGTTAATATATAATTTTGTTGAGAAGAATTTTATATTTTTATTTATTTATTGGAGAAACTTAATATTTATATTCTTAATAAATTGGTTCAAAGGGCTCCTAGAGAAGAGAACCATATAAGAAAAAATCCGGCCATTTCCCATCATAATACAAAGTACAGTATAGTTTGATTGGTATCAAAATACCTAAAAAGCTACCCAAAACCCAAGGCCATAAAGTGGGCCATTTACAATTTTGAAACTTATCCCCAATATATAAAAAACATGCTTATATCCATGAATTTAGAGAACAACCTCAACATAATAATGTTAGGATAGATTATCCTATACCTAGGACCCAGTCTATAAACATCCTCCAGAATAGAGAGAATCAGTACAAGAAGATATATTGAAATGAACTAATGAGGTATTGAGGTTTTGAAAAAGGTATAGACGCTCTGCTTAAATAGGCAAGAGTAGATAGGTAGAGTGGACAAGGTTGAGACAAGTGTCTCAACCTGGAGGAAGTAGAGTTCCGATAGAACTCTATAATATCCTCTCAAGATGAGTTAGAGTCCAAATGGGACTCAATGATATCCATCTACCTAATAAATGTATACACCCAAGTAAACTTAAGTAATGAGTAAATAGTAAGACTATTTACTCCAACACCCCCCCTTAAGTGTAACTTAGGGAGTACAACAATGCAGTAGAAAAGCTTTATGGGGCACGACAACTAGGCCATGTTAGGTACCCATGTACAAATACAATAAAATCGCTCATAACTAGAGAAAAGGAGAAAACCTAGTGGGAGAAAATTCCTCTCGAAAAGAGAGAACATGAAGGTCTAAGAAGCCTTCAAAATATATGTCCTAAAATCATGAACATGAACGCCACTAAAGCATAAAGAATCTATAGACAACTATTGATGAGTGATCTAGTGCTATATCTGATGATCTCCTCTAAAGAAGATGATGATAAGGAAGACAACAATCTATATGAGTGCTCCAATTGGCACTTCTCGAACATTGATCAGATGTCAGCAATGGCAATAGCATCTGTCGATCAAAGATATAGACAACACATGAATCTACATGAGTGATCTTTAGTACACAACCAATGATGTTGTTTGAGTGATACCATTAGTGTTATAGGAATCCAAGAGTGTTTCAGCACCCTTCAAGTGAAACCAAGGAACTTCCACTAAAAAGGAATGCAAGAGTGTCTTAGTGCACTCCAAGCAAAACCAAGGAAGAATTAGCATGAACACGAATAGTAGGATACCCCCCATAATGCTAAATTGGGTGAGGCTTGATAGATCCATTAGAATGATCTATCAACACACTATGCAAAAGGGACCAAAAGTATCTGCAACTAAGAAAAGGGTGTGTGTGGTTAAACTACACACTCGCATGAGGGAAGAATATCAGTGATTTTTCTTTTGTCATGGAGGAACTCTCACTTTGACAAAGTTGTGATTGGAAAACAATGGCTCTACACAACCCCGCATGGCACTTTATAATTCAGTGTGAATACAAATAGTTTTATGGCACATGATGTGTGCAAAATCCCCAAAAGTCATGGATGGACACTAGATCTAATATGTCTACAATAAAAGTGCTTACATGATTCATAAGGACAACTCAAGCAAAAACATTGAAAGAAAATTTCTCTAAGGAAGTGCATGAAATCACCTTTGCGATAATGCTCGTCTATTAGGGTTGAAAGGTGAAATAAATCGCCCACCCCTCTTAAGTACCTAGGGGTATAGGTTGGCTCCTCCATGGGACCATCATCTCATCATTTCAAAAAAGAGTTCCCCTCCCAGATGGAGAGGGCCCAAAAAGAGCTGAGGAGGTGGCTGGGTTTGATGGTGGCTTTGCATGCCAGCCCCTATAACCACCAATAAATTACAGTCATTGGCCATTTGAAATGGATAATTGGGATTGAAATACATGCCATTGAAGGCATAGGCAAAAAAACTCTAGACATGATGTACTTGTGAAGCACAAGGAAGTCTCTCAGTTGCTCCATATGACTAGAGAGGCATTGATGGCTCTTTACTAGTCGCAAGAGAGAAGAGCATGCGTGGATGCCATGCTCAACATAGAATAATGATGTGGAAGGGAGAGACATGAAATTCATCAAGAGACAGTTGCTACAGTGTAGAAGGTGCTCAATTTTGGCCTCTTGAACATGTACACATTACCAAAGAGATCCATGTTGTCCAACAGAGATTAACTATGCCAAAGATTGTTATGCACCACAACCTTCATTGAAGGCTCAAGCATAAAAAGGCCACCAATAGTCTACAGAGCATTGAAAGTGTCCACCAGTTGAGAAAAGGTGCACCTCCATAAAGAAAACACTAGCTTTAATAAAATCACCAACACACTCCTTTTTTAATCAGTGCTGCTGTGACAAATCTCCATCCACTAACAAAGTGCTGACCAGAAGGAAAGGTGCGGTCATGATGGAAACAATAAGATCCATGCTCACCACCCATATGCGATCATGGACTATCAAGTAGACAGCAAAAAAGGAATGACAGGCCCTTTAAGGAAATTTCTACGCACGCTGATAAGGGCTAGCAACTTCTGTGCAATGAAAAAAATTGCATCCTGGCTTGGATGTGTGTGAAAGAGTGTAGGGCATGACATTGATGAGATGCCTCAAGAGCATCACCTCAGGATGATCAAGATAAAGGACCACGTCATGGAGAAAATATGCATGCTGACTAGATGACGTGCATGATGAAGATACCCTTCAACACCAATGGAACCCTGATTCTAGAGCTCATCTCTATAGTTGGGAGTCAAACATAGGTGTTGAGAAAGCTCATGAATAGATTGCAGGCCTCATTGGTGCAAGCCCTAAAGATATCAAAGCACCCATGGATCATGTTGGGTGTTTAGCACGATGGGGGCTTTAGAAGAGATGAATTTGAGAGAAGACAAGAAAGTTGGGCACTGAAAGACATGTAGTTCCCAATCCCAATGGTATGTCCTCCTGAGAGCGCCACAAGGTCCTTCGAGTCAAGCCCTAGCTTGCTCAAAACACTCACGAGTCCCTTAAAAGTTGAGACTGGTCATAAAATAATAAGCCACCTCTTACTTTGGTTTAAGAGATCATTTCAACGCTGATTTCATAGTGGACAACTTATGCTCCAGATACTTGTGGTTTGGTCATTAACACCATTTCTTTGAAACAACTTACTAAGCTTGAGAAGGACAAATACAAGCTTGTCATGAATAGAAACTTCAAAGAGGAGCCATGTATGTACCCAAACGTATCAACAGGCATGCTACTAAAAACAAATCTAGATTGATAAACGTATCAGCATTGAACATGACCAGCTATTCCAATGAGCATCCACCAAGAGAAAATGACCAACTACACATGCACAGTACATAAATTTATTGCACATGCTAAGGCATTACACATGCTGATAAAGTTACTTGGCATGTTGATAAGGATCAGCACTTAGTGCATATCGAAGATGTTGTGGTCAATGTGCTTGATACATGCATATGGCTAGAAAGTGAGAGCTTTAACGAGGCTGACGGGAATTGTGCCAGAGAATTCAGAGGCTTTCGATCTACACCAAATCTGGACTGATATCTAGGTGCTGCTTGGGCCACTGGTATGACCAATGATCGAAAACCTTCCTCTACTAAGCAATATGCCCCACCTTACTTACAAACTGCTATGGGTCTCCTAATCCAATCAAAGGAAAAAGAAATTACACCTACATGGATGCTATGAAAGTAAATTTAGGAAAGACCCAAATATATCTTTGCAGCTTCACATAGTATGCCAATCTACATTGAACCACAATTAGCTACACCATCACAACATCTATATAAAACATTGGTAAATTCAAACAAGAGAAACCAGGGACCTCATGAAAAAAATCAAAAACTCAAAAACTAGAAAGATTTGTAAGACTTAGGAGCTGATACCATGTTAGGATAGATTATCCTATACCCAAGACCCAGTCTATAGACATCCTCCATAATAGATATAATCAATACAAGAAGCTATATTAAAATGAGCTAATGAGGTATTGAGGTGTTTACAAAGGTATAGAGGCTCTACTTAAATAGGCAACAGCAAATAGGTAGAGTGGACAAGGTTGAGACAAGTGTCTCAACCTAGAGGAAGTAGACTTCTGATAGAACTCTACAATATCCTCTCAAGATAAGTTAGAGTACAAATAGGACTCAATGATATCCATCTACCTAATAAATGTATTCACCAAAGTAAACTTAAGTAATGAGTAAACAGTAAGACTATTTACTCCAACAAATAAGTGGTCGACTACAACAAGGATAAATATCTAGATAATGAATACCACCCTGTAGATCCAAGAATAGTGGATATAGAAAAAAAAAAAAAAAAAACCTAGCCCTTTGCCAACCTAGAGGGACCTTCATTGGAGCTTTTAGAAAGTGGTCAAAGAAGATCTAATAGATACAGAATATACTTGGCCAAAAAACCATCCTTCCTCCTTAAAAACCACACAACATAGGGACATAGAAAGCTACAATGAAGATATATGATGCAAGAGCATCTTGGGTGTAAGAGCAATCTTGCATCACCAAAAAAAAAATATTTTTGTTTTTATATTCAATAAGGGCTATTTTGTGCATAGCTGCTATTTATGGAAAGTTACTATTTTTGGTAATTTTCATATGTGCTCAGAATGATCTGATTTCTTTCTTGGAGGTTCATTTTGGTCATATAAGTCTGCCAGCAAAGTTTCATGGCTAGATCAGGTGTAGTTTTGAAGATATTGAAGATTTTCAGTATTGGCAGCAGGGTACAAAAATTTCAAACTTAGTTTTGAAGGCTTTAGAGGCCTTAGATGAGGTCCAAAATTTGGGTGAGGGGCGCTTGCATTGGTCAAGCTTGTAGAGCACTTCATGGTGTTTCCAAAATGGGGTTATAATAGTCAATCGGGTCAACTAGTGATGACTTATGGCCTCCAGAAGTTAGGTCACCTGAAATGGCAGAAAATAATTTTCTTCAAAATTTTTGTTCAGGTTTCAAAGGTTATCTTGAGCCGACTATGATGTAATAAAATGTAAAATAAAATAATTCTAAGTTTGGTCGGCCTTATTGGCTAAAATTCTGGAACCTTCTCGGGCGGTGGAAATTGTCTATATAAGGAAGGCTGTATTATTGTCTTAAGCAATTCAGAATAGTTCTGGGTGGTAGATCTGGGTATTAATTTGAGGCTTTGTCCTACAAAATATTGTAAGGGAATGCCCATGTGGCTTTGAATATTGTAATTCTAAAAGTTTGTAATTCCACATTTGTGGAGATAATAAGAAGCCAATTTTCTGTTCTTGCATATTGTTGTTGTTTCTCTATTTCTGTTATGTGTTTGTGGTATTAAGGGGAGCACCCTTCATCAAGTGGTATCAGAGCAGGAGTTCCTGAGTGTGTAAACAGATCGGCGACTATGAGGCAATTTGCACTAGGAAAGTGGTTAGGGTTTCAGTGCGCATCACAAAAATGCCTCCACGAAGGGAACGTGGCAAAAGAGCTGGTGTTGTAACACCTGAGGTTAGGGCACTGCAGAGACAAGTGCGAGCATTGCAAGAAGAGATTCGCAGAGGAATGAATCTTAATGTCAGAGATGAAAGCGAGGATGAAGCCAAAGAAGAATATCAAGAAGGACAAGCTGAAATTGTGAACCAGGAGGAAGAAAGATTTTTTCGGGCCATTTCCAAGATTGGGAAATGACCTAAGATTGAGGTCCCTATATTTTTTAGAAATCTTAACCCAGAAGAATTGATCAACTGGATCAATGAATGTGAGGAATATTTTGAGTATGAAGATGTTGAGGATCCTGATAGGGTCAAATTTGTGAAGGCCAAACTGAAAGGTCATGCGAAGATATGGTGGTAAGAAATTCAGTTGGAGCGAAATAGAAGGGGAAAGGAGAAAATCATGAGATGGGATCGGATGGTGGATAAATTGAAGTGACAGTTCATTCCTGTTGATTATGAGCTTGACCTACTAAAGAAAATGCAAATTTTGAAGCAAGCAGGAAGATCTATTTGGGAGTATACAAAGGAGTTCTATTGACTTCTCATCAGAATAGGCCATGCAGAAGCTGATAAAGAGAAAGTTTCCCGATACCTTAATGGGTTAAGGCCAAGCATTCAGGAGGAGTTGAATCTGGTTTGAATGAACAGTATTGAAGAGGCATACCAGTTTGCCCTAAAATTAGAGGAAAAGATGAACAAGAAGTTTGAGAGAAAACAAAATGGAAGAGGTCACGGTGGACGATCTGGTGGACGGTCATATGGTGGCCGAAATGAAGATCTGAAAAAGAAGGATGAGGCTAGTAGTAGTCAGAATCAGTGAGGAAATAATTCCAATCACTTCTAGGATCATAATAATAGAGATCAGAGAGGAAGAGGAAGAGGACAAGGATCTAGAAGAGGTGGCTTCCGTGGAACATGTTTTCACTGTGGAGAAGAAGGTCATAGGGCATTTGAATGTCCTCAACGCCAAGGCAGAATAGATAGGAGAAATGAAGGATAGGCCAGAATTGCACATGTAGATGAAGATGCTAGATCATCAAATTCTAAAGATGCTGAAAGAGGAGAAACGCTAATTAATAGAAGAGTCTTGCTGAGTGGTGAGAATGAACCTGAACAAAGGAGGATCCTGTTTCACACTTGATGCAAGTGTGAGGGTAAATGCTGTGATGTGATTATCGATAGTGGAAGCACTGAAAATTTGGTGTCAGAAGAGATGGTGACAAAGTTGAAGCTCAAGAGACAGAAACACCCACATCCATATCGGATTGCCTGGGTGCAGGATGACCACAAGGTCATGGTCTATGAACAGTGCCTGGTAAATTTCAAGATCGGCGGGTACCTAGATGAGGTACTATGTGATATCATCTCTATGGATGCATGTCATATGTTATTGGGTAGACCGTGGTAGTTTGACAGATGTGCTGTACACAATGGTCGTGTGAATACCTATTCCCTGACAAAGGATGGAGTGCGACATAAACTAAAGCCATTGAAGGAGACTGAAGAAAAGGTATGTGGTAATGCAATAATAACATTTTTTGATGTAAGGAAATTCCTAGATGGTATGAGGCATGAGCATGTGTGTTTTTCTTTAATTCCAAAAGTTGGTAAAAAAGAAGTAGAGGATGTACCTGTAGAGGTTGCAGATTTGTTGAATGAGTTTCAGGATATTGTATCTGATAATGTACCTGATGGATTACCACCGGTAAGGAAGATCAGTCATCAGATGGATTTGATTCTACGAGCCAGTTTTTCAAACAAGGAAGCATATAGAATGACACCAGCAGAAAGTGAAGAGTTAAACAGACAAGTACATGAGTTATTGCAGAAGGGGTTATTTCGAGAGAGTCTGAGTCCCTGTGCTGTACCAGTGGTATTAGCACCAAAGAAGAATGGAGAGTGGAGGATGTGTATAGATTCCAGAGCAATAAACAAGATCATAATCAAGTATAAGTTTCCATTGCCACGAATGGATGATATTATGGACTGTTTGAGTGGGGCTGTGTATTTCTCAAAAATAGATCTGAAGAGTGGATATCACTAGATTCAGATCAGAGAAGGAGATGAATGGAAGACTACCTTCAAAACAAAGGAAGGACTATATGAGTGGTTAGTCATGCCTTTTGGGCTAACCAATGCACCGAGCACTTTCATGCGGCTCATGAACAAGGTTCTAAAATAATTTTTGGGTAAGTTTGTCATTGTTTACCTAGATGATATTTTGATTTTTAGCAAGACATTGGAGGAACATATGATGCATATTCATATAGTGTTTGAGAAGTTGAGAGATGAGAAATTGTTGATTAATTTGAAGAAGTGTAGTTTTGTGAAGAATGAGTTAGTGTATTTGAGATTTGTAGTTTCAGCAGAAGGTCTAAAAATAGACCCAGAGAAGGTACAAGCTATCCTTGAATGGCCTACTCCAAGGAGTGCTACTGAGGTAAGATCTTTTCATGGTCTAGTTAGTTTTTACAGAAAGTTTATCAAAAATTTTAGCAGTATTTGTGGTCCCTTGACTGAGACAATGAGAGGGGATAGAAAAGAGTTTACGTGGACTAAAGGGGTAGAAAAGAGTTTTCAATTATTGAAACAAAAAGTTAGAGAACAAACTATTTTAGCACTTCCAGATTTTAGTAAGGTGTTTCAAGTAGATTGTGATGCTAGTGGTACTGCAATAAGAGCTATTATGAACCAAGAAGGTAAACCTGTTGCGTATTTCAGTGAGAAGTTAAATGATGCCAAGAGGAAGTATTATGCTTATGATTAGGAATTTTATACTATAGTTCAGGAATTAAAGAAGTGGAGACATTATCTACTTCCTAAAGAGTTTGTTTTGTATACTGATCATCAAGCTTTGCAATATTTGAATAGTCAAGAAAAATTGAATCAAAGGCATTTGAAATGGGTTCAGTTTTTGCAGAGTTATACATTTGTTTTGAAACACAGAAGTGGAAAGTCTAACAGGTTTGCAGATGCTCTTAGCAAAAGGCAACTATTGCTGACAGAGATGCAGATTGAGGTGGTTGGGTTCAAGGAACTCAAGAATTTGTATCTAGAGGATCCTGATTTTGGTGAAGCTTGGAAAGCTTGTACAAAACCTGTTACTCTAGACAGGATGAAATTGTTGGATTTCATCATTCAGGATGATATGCTATTCAGAGGGAGTCAGTTGTGCATTCCATGAAGTTCTATGAGGGAGAATCTCATCAAGGAGAAGCATAGCGGAGGATTGGATGGACATTTTGGTCGTGATAAAACCCTTGCTTTGGTTGGTGAGAATTATTATTGGCCATAATTGCAGCAAGATGTGAAGAAGTTTGTACAGAGTTGCAGAGTATGTCAGATGGCGAAAGGAGTGAAGCAGAATACAGGGTTGTAACAGCCATTACTCGTACCAAAGAAGCCTTGGGAGGATATCAGCATGGACTTTGTTCTTGGTTTACCGAGGACACAATGAGGACATGATTCAATTTTTGTAGTAGTTGATAGATTTTTGAAGATGGCACATTTCATTCCCTGCAAGAAGACTAATGATGCTATTCATGTAGCAGAATTGTTTTTCAGAAAAGTAGTGAGACTTCATGGTTTGCCAAAGACCATAGTTTTAGATTGAGATACTAAGTTTGTTGGATATTTCTGGCATACATTGTGGAAGAAGTTGAAGACAGATTTGAAGTTTAGTTCATCACATCATCCACAGACTAATGGATAGACAGAGGTGGTGAATAGAAGTTTGGGAAATTTGCTGAGATGTTTGGTTGGAGATAAGCCAACAAGATGGGATTTGATTTTACCACAAGTGGAATTTGCATACAATAATTCTATCAATAGGAGCACTGGTAAATCACCATTCCAGATTGTATATGGAACTAGTCTAAGAAATGCATCTGAATTGCAGAAGATAGATAAAAGAGAAATAAGTAGTGCTAAAGTTAAGGATTTTATAGAACATTTGAAGAACATCCATGAGGAGGTGAGGAAGCATATTACCAAGATGAATGCACAGTATAAGGCTAAGGCAGATGAGAAAAGGAGGCATAAGGAATTTCAGGTTGGTGATGAAGTCATGGTTCATTTGCGAAAGGAGCAGTTTCCAGTTCGTACATATAACAAGTTGAAAATCAAGAAGTTTGGGCCATGTAAGATACTGAAGAAGCATGATTCGAGAAATGCATATGAGGTAGAATTGCCTATTGGGCTGAATATTTCACCAGTGTTTAACATTTCAGATTTGACAGAGTATCATGAAGGAGGTGTTGAAGATGAGGTTGCAGCAGCATAGTGGAATATTCAAGCAACCAGTTCAGACACTAAGGAGATCAAAGATATACTAGACAGTCATGTTGGCAGAAGCACAAGGAATAGGACATATGAAGAGTATTTGGTCAAATGGAAAGGATGACCTGTTGAAGATTCATCATGGCTAACAAAGGAGGAGGTTAACCGTCTTGGTTTTCCTATGCACACCTGAGTCGTGATAGGGTCACTTCTCAAATTACCCCAGGTGTCTGATGCAGGAGCATCTTGGGTGTAAGAGCAATCTTGCATCACCCAAAAAAAAATATTTCTATTTTTATATTCAATAAGGGCTATTTTGTGCAGAGCTGCTATTTATGGAAAGTTACTATTTTTGGTAATTTTCATATGTGCTTAGAATGATCTGTTTTCTTTCTTGGAGGTTCATTTTGGTCATATAAGTCTGCCAGCAAAGTTTCATGGCTAGATCAGGTGTAGTTTTGAAGATATTGAAGATTTTCAGTATTGGCAGCAGGGTACAAAAACTTCAAACTCAGTTTTGAAGGCTTTAGAGGCCTTAGATGAGGTCAAAAATTTGGGTGAGGGGCGCTTGCATTGGTCAAGCTTGTAGAGTGCTTCGTGGTGTTTCCAAAATGGGGTTATAATAGTCAATCGGGTCAACTGGTGATGACTTATGGTCTCCAGAAGTCGGGTCACCTGAAATGGCAGAAAATAATTTTCTTCAAAATTTATGTTCAGGTTTCAAAGGTTATCTTGAGCCGACTATGATGTAATAAAATGTAAAATAAAATAATTCTAAGTTTGGTCGGCCTTATTGGCTAAAATTTTGGAACCTTCTCGGGCGGTGGAAATTGCCTATATAAGGAAGGCTATATTATTGTCTTAGGCAGTTCAGAATAGTTCTGGGTGGTAGATCTGGGTATTGATTCGAGGCTTTGTCCTACAAAATATTGTAAGGGAATGCCCATGTGGCTTTACATATTGTAATTCTAAAAGTTTGTAATTCCACATTTGTGGAGATAATAAGAAGCCAATTTTCTGTTCTTGCATATTGTTGTTGTTTCTCTATTTCTGTTATGTGTTTGTGGTATTAAGGGGAGCACCCTTCATCAATATAAAATGAAAAACCTACAAAATTTGTTAGCCAAAAAATATGAAAAACTCAGATGTCTTGATTTAGACCTCCAGCCCCCAATTATGTAGGAGGATAGAGGAACAGAGAATTCTAGAGCCTATTTGCATCGAGGTACATGAATTCTTCTAAATGTAAAGAAACTTTAGAGAAGATAGGTGGAGAGGAGGATTCACCCATACATGGGTCCGAAGAATGCACAGTGCCATCCTGTGAGACAAAGAGATTCTAAGACACATCATTACAACCCACAGATGAAGCACCCAAGCTAGGAATCGAGTTGGTCAAAGTAACCAAATGAAAGTGGGACATTATCCCAAGAAAAGCATATGTTTTGGAAAAGGCTTTGCCCTAGAACCCTGTGTCAAAGGGAATCATGTTAAGAACATGATCAAGTGGCACAATACTAGAGGATGCAAGACAATCCTTAATTGTTGCTAACATCATAATGAACTTATTATAATTGTAAATAAAATGGTGTGAGAATATTCCACCATTATGCACGTCATCCTACCACAAATTATATCCTTACATTACAGTAAGAAAACTATTGTTATGAAGAAACCATGGCACAATAACCTAATTTGCAATATGAAGCAAGAAAAACCAAGACTAGGATAGATCAACAAGGATAGAGCAAAAAATTGAAACAATTTGGGATGGGGAGATGATTTTCTTAAACCATGGTGATAAAAAAGAATCACCAATGAGCCTCTGAATACATCTATAACATTTGGGACAATGGATAATAAACATAAATTCCAAAAGCTCATTAGAGATTTTACCTTCGAATGGAAGCTCAAGACCAGCAAGAGATAAATAAAATCACAAATTGAGAGGTCTAAATTCATCAAAAAATCTACTTACAGCCATGTTTGAAAGGTAGAATACAGTAGGAAGTGATATACAACAGTAAGGGATTTTCAAGAAATAGTGATCATCTTAAAAGGAAGGAACCAAATAAATAGACCTGATAAAGAGTGAGGAATCATAGGAGAAAAGGAAATCATAATTACCAAAATCCCACTTATAGGAGTGATTAAAGGTGGCTACCACCTATTGCAAACCATACACGAATATGGTAATGCCAAATAAATTTGGATATTACCCAATTCCATACGCACATGCTACAACAAAGGACTCCAGATCTATGATATAAATCAAATGCCAATTTGTAGATTAGTCATTAAAACATCCAATTATATGTATTCATGGAAAGATAACACATGAGACCAAATAGTCTCTCATTTATTATAAAATATTTTTAAGACATGCGAATAAAAAAACCCACAATCGGTATATAGACATTTCAAGACATATGAAGTACATCAGCGGGCTAAATCTAAGCATGAAGATCTATGAAGTACAAAAAGTTTAAAACCTCCACATTATGATAAAAGCACAAAAACCGAAGGATAGAGAATTTAAACTGAGAACTAGAAAGATGGTAGTCAAGGGAGAATGTACAGCCATAAGATAAACAATTGACTACTTCCAAGTTAATTAGGTTAAAAATAGCAAGGTGGGAAGTCGGGGAGACTATATTAGAAGGGAATGTTAAAAACTGATCCTCAGCACCTAAGTTTGCAAACAAATCTACTAGGCTATTTCCTTCTCTATATATGTGAGTTAGATAACAATCACTAAAAGATTCTAACAGGGACCAAATCTAAATCAAAACATAGTGAATATGCTAAGAGAAAGAACATATATTGACACAAGCATTAATAATCACAGAAGAATCTCCCTCCACATGGAGAAATTTGATATTCAAATTTTTCACAATAGTAAGACCATATAATAATGAATAAGCTTATGCCAAATTGTTGGTCCCTAGAGGAATAGGATGAGCCTCAAAAGAGATAATAGATCCATGAGAATCTTAGAGAACATAACCAATTCCAAACTTCCCCAGATTACCCTTTGAAGATCCATCAAAATTAATCTTAGGGAAGCCAACTTGGGGAGGAGTCCATTTAACCAAGGCTCTAGATTGAAACCTATCTTTAGGACAATGAGGAAAAGAAAGGGATGGGAATTTTGAAACCTTCCAATTATTTGAAATAAAGCTATCCCATGATGATAATCCCCACTTACCCCTAAACTTAAGAGTATAAGAATTAGTAACCTCAACAATGGACTTCTGAAGCCTAGACAAGAGGACTTCCAAGTAGGAGGAACAATTGCAAACAATATGTTTGTTCCTTTCCCACCAGATACACCATAGAACCAAAGAAGGATTAAAAATCCAAATGTAGGCAAACATGGACTTGGAAATCAATGTTGGCCATGATTGAAATAAATCCCACATGGACAAGGGAAGAGGCATAGAAAGACTTAACTTTTGCATGACAAACTACCAACAATTTTGGGCAAAGGGGAAATTTAGGAAAATATGATCAGTTGACTCTAGGACCTGACTACAAAGCACACATTGGAATGCATCTAAAATATTAATCCTAGACAACCTTTCACTGGTAAGGACATGATTTCTCAAAACTAGCCATGCAAAACAACCCACTTTGAGTAAAATAGAATTATGCCAATAGAAGAGATACGCTCTCTGCTTTATCCTATTAGCATGACAAGATTGATCCAACTTATAACCAAACTTAACTAAGTACTTACCATTAGGAGATGGAGCCCAAAAAAGTTGATCAAAAGCCCTAGAAAAGACAACAATCTGATTAGAGAGAAATTGATTAGCAGAAGTAGCAAATTGGGGATCAATAGGAAGTTCATTAAAGTCTTTCTACACAACCAAACCTGAATGAATATGAAACACAGATACATAGTTAACTAGTTTATATCCCCAGTGCAAATAAGTCACCTCCCAAATTCCATGAAAGAGATCAATAGTGTGTAAGGGGGGTAAGCCATTCCACGAATCAAACCAAAAGTTGACCGACTTTCCATTGTGAACCTCCCAAAATACAAAGGAGGTGACAATGTGCCTATATTTCATCATGAAGTGCCAAATGGAAGATCCTCTAGGAGGGTCAAGAATAGAAATGACTCTAGATGAATCTAAGTTATCCAAATACTTTTCTTGCATCAAACAACACCATTTAATATTGGGTTGAGTATATAGTTTCTAGACCAGTTTGCAGCCAAAGGCCAAATTTCAAATAGCCAGGTTGTGGAGACCCACACCACCAGTAGGTAGGGAGAAAGACATATCTGAAAGGGACATGAGATGAATTTTCTTATCTCATGTCATGTTAGCCATCCACAAGAATTCCCAAATCAATTTATCAATTTGATTACGAATTGATTTTGGTGCTTGTAGTACTGAGATATAATAGTTAGGAATAGATGATAAGATGGATTCAATGAGGAGGATTCTACCAGAAAGTGAAAGCCACCTAACTTTCCAAGCCACTATTCTAGATTTAATACAATTTATGACCAAATGCTAGATGTTAGGTTTATTAGAGCCCATAAATAAAGGAATCCCTAAGTAAGTATAAGGAAGCGCATCTAAGGGAAATCCTAAGATGTTAATAATTCTATCACAGATTCTAGGATCTGTATTGAACACATAGATTTTTTATTTTTGAATGTTAATTTTTTGACTAGAAACATAGGTGTAAAGATCCAAAACCTTTTTAACATGCTTAGCCTCATGAATAGAGGCTTTACCAAATAAGAGGGTACCATAAAAAAATAAAGAATGTGTAACTGAAATGGAAGTACCACCAATGTGCACACCAAGCCAAAGCCAAGAGATATGATAGGTATTAATGAAATGACTCAAAGCTTCAACCATTATGATGAAGAGAAAGGGACACAAAGGATCACCTTTTATTAATACTTGAGTTGAAGGGAAAAAACTAACTAGAGAACCATTGATTGTGATAAAGAAAGGAGCCCCATATATACAGGCTTTAACCCACTTACACCATTTCTTGGAAAAACCAAATTTGAGGAAAAATTGAATAAGAAATGACCAATTAAGTCTATCATAAGCCTTCATCATGTCCAATTTAACCACAAATGAGGGAATGGAATGTTCTTTGATAGAATAATAGGTTTAATGAGCTATAAGAGAACCATCTATAGTTTCCCTACCAAGAACAAAACCACCTTTTTCAGAAGAAACAATCCTTGGGATGACGTGTTGCAACTGTAAGTAAATTGCTTTAGTGATAATTTTATAAATGGTATTGCAAATAGAAATTGGATGAAAGTCAGCAAAGGTCTGTGGGTCAATATTTTTGGGAATATGCATTGAAGCACTTCAACATAACTGAGTTTTTTCTGGGTTCCTCCAACACAACCAAGAGGTCAAAATAGATTACATCCCAAATTTTTTGAAAAAAAGGAGAAGTAAAACCATCTAGACCAAGATATTTATCAAGTGGTAATGAAAAGACAACAGATCTAACTTTTGAAAGGGTGACAGTGGCCAATAATACAAGGCTATCCCAAGGAATGACAAGAGGGGGGATCACATTGAGGAGTTCGTCCACCCTAGCATCATCATCTGGTAGTGGACCAATTGGAGGGGAAAGAATATTAAAAAAAAACCTAATCCCTTCTTGCTAAATACTTTCAACATCAGAGAATACATTACCAAATTCATCCTTAATAGAAAATATAGTCTTAACTACTTTCTTTTGTTTGGTTGAAGAATGAAAAATCTTGGTATTATGATCACCAAGTTGTAACCATAGCTCACGAGACTTCTGTCTCCAATATTCTTCCTCCCTAGCATAGAGCTCCACCCACTCATCCTAAAGGCATTTTTGTTTCTCATAGGATTGGGGTTCCAAACCATTAGACATAATATGTCGATTAATCTCAAACTAGTCCCTTTTCCACTTTTATTTTTTGATCAAAAATATTTTTAAAAACATTAACATTCTAAGCCTTACTCAAATTTTTGACATATTGGATTATTTTAAAGAATTGAAACATCCTCAAGCCATCATCATGAGGAGAAAACATCCACCATTTCTTGATAATAGAATCAAATAGTGGGTGTATAAACCAGATAGACTGAAACTAAAAAGATGATTTAAAAGAAGTGGCCATAGAAACATTACAAGAATCAATCAAGAGTTGAATGGGGAAATGATCCGAATCTAAAAAAGGCATGATATCCAAAGACAAGGTTGGATTTTCTAACTTCCAGAATTGAGAGCACTGGAATCTATCTAATTTGACCACAATTTGTAAAAAATCAGATCTACGATTAGTCCAAGTAAAAGACCAATTCTGGGGAAAAATATCATAAAGGTCATTGTCTCAGATAAAATTGTTGTATGAGGAAGAGGGGCAATACCACCTTTCTTATCATTGGGACCCAAAGTAGAATTGAAATCCCCTACTAACAAAAAATTGTAGTCCAAGAACTGTTCAATAGTATTGGTTAAAGAATGCCATAAATAAAATTTATCCAATGTAGAAGTAGGCCCATAGGCCTTAATTATAAAAAAGGAGAGATTAAATTGCCTAGCACTAACTAATTGCCAGTTAGATCCTAATTGTAGAGGGAATAAAGTAACTTTCTTAGAATTCCATAAAATGTCCAAGCCACCTGATGTGCCATTTGTTGGAACAGAGGAATTCTTCCAAGCATTCCATTTACCCACAATTACATTAAAACTATCAAGAGATAGTTTGGTTTCTTGTAGAAGGATAATATCACAATGAGAAGAATCAAGCCTCTGCTTGATTCTATGTCTCTTTTCAGAGGCATTAATGGCTCTAACATTCCAAGAAAGGATAGTCATTGCAGAAAGGGAGAACACTTAGTTCTCCTTTTTGAACTTCTTCTTATGGTGGAAAAATTCCCATCTAAGGTTGACTGGACACCAGATTCAATTTCCTCCAAAGCCTTAGTTGCTTTAGATTTCCTACCTCTAGTTTTAGGAGATGTCACCTTTGATTTAGAGTACATTGGGGTTTGAACAATAAATAATTTGCACACATGATTAAACTTAATATCATTATGAGCATCATGATGCATGAGATCAGATTGCAGATTAGAATCCTTATCAAGAACACAGACATTATCCTGAACTGTGAGCATACATTGATTTAGGTATTTCATGGATGAAGAAACCACATCATTATGATTTTTCACTATAGGAATAGATTGAATATCATGAAGGGGCAGAGGAGTCATTAAATCAAAATATTTATCTAAGTCAAGGTTATTATGAAACTGGGAAACAACAGCAGACATAACCTCTATAGCCATAACATCAGCATGTTCTTTAGTCAATTTATGAAACTTAAGAGGTTTATCAGAGAACATCAACTTTTTGAAAATTGAATCAAGTAATGGTAAAGCCAAGGGCTTAGAAGCTGAATTTTAATTTGGAATTGAGACTGTGTGAACCACAGCCCGAGAAGAGACCACTCCCTTAAAAAAGGAAATAATGGCAGGCAAAAATAAACTTAGCATAAAAACAAAAGAGTCCACAAGAAAAGGAGGGATAAGTGTTGGAGTGTTCTGAATAGTACATATAGTTTGCAATGAATTAGGTGCTTTAGTTGCATGAAAGGGAAAAGCTTGAGAATTCATTTTATTGGTATCCATAGTAGCCTGATTAGTAACATGTGTTTCTTCAGTAGAGATCTTAGAAGCCAACATACCTTCTTTTGATTGAATGTTATCCTTATCATGAGAAACCATAGAGCATTTATAAGGGGAGGCCAACATTCCTTTTCTTAGCTTAGGGTTATCCTTATTATGAGAAATCATAGAGCATTTGGAAGGGGAGGAGGATCGGTCTTTACACACAATCAAATATGAAAAATTGGGATCTTTGCATTGATTTGTAAAATGACCCAGTAAATTAGCATAATTATAGATAGTTTGTGCATCTTGAACAATGATATCTTCCATTTTTATTGTATGGTAATGGATTTTGGCAGAGGCTTAAGAATACTCAATAAAAGATAAATTCAAATAGATCGATGGGGTTCCTCAAAGGGAACTAGGTCATGACGAATCAAAACAAAAATCTTATTTGCAATGGCCTCAATGATATTCATCTCTCTATATTCCAAGGGTAAAGAAGGAATCTCAATCCAAAAAGGCATTAGGCCACAACTAGAATCATCCATTTTAAAATTAGGGACCCAAGACAACATAGAAACTCCAAAACCATTACAAAACCAATTTTTAATGCAATGAATATTATTGCGAGCAACAAAGGATTCAAAAATAGCAATAAATAAATTTGAGCCATGATCAAGATAAAATCACAAATTGGTAAAAAAGAATAGATCTTACCAATAAGGTCCATTTATTACATGTACGAAACCTGAGGTACTAATAACCCATCCTCCAAAAAAAGAAAGGGTTCAGACCCACCTACTGGAGTTTTTTGTGATGGTCGTGGTGGTGGCTGACTGGAACTATCCACAGAGATATGTCAAAAATGTGAAGGTAGTGGGGGTTATTGACTAGAATTACGAACCCTTTTTTTATCCCACATTCGAGCTTGATGCCAAGAATCCAAAATTTTTTGAAAAGAATGTTGGCACATATGCATAGGAGTGTTGTTTAGAGGAGAAAATAAGGAGAATGAATAGATAAAGATTTCATCCAAGAAACCAAGGAAGGAATATTAGGGTTAAAATTCCCAATTAGCAAGCCATAAGAGGCATGAATAGGAGTTGGCAGTAAATGGCTTGAATAGATGTCGATAGTAGGTTGACTTCAAGGGGGTTGAAAACTAGTAGAAGAGGGCTTCTTTCCACCAAATTTGTTATGAGGATTAGCATCAATAATCCAGCAAGAGCCCTTTAGGGTATGATGTATAGAGCCATAAGAACAATGTTTTCCATGAAAATTATTTGAATTGCCCAATCCAACTATAAATGGAACCCAAGTATGAGAAACCCTAGCTGCCAAATTCTACATCAACCTCTTACCATTGTCTAGGAAATTTTGCACATTTTTCTCCTTTCACTCCATTTTCTTCCCTTATGTTACATTTATTTTGTTGTTTGAGAAGAATCTTATATTACTTTGTGAGTTATGTGGAAATTATAATACCAATAAAATTAATTTAATAATACCTTAAGGTCAAATATATATTTTTATCACAAATGATCAAGTATTTTTATATTTTTAAAATTATGATTATTTTTTATAAATCAATGCAAAAAAATAAGGGTGTTTTCCCTATACAAACCACCCTTGAAGGTGACCAAAATATATCTAAAGCACCGCTAGATGATCATAAAAAAAATAGTAACATTAGAAACATATATACATAAACAACATATCATCCTCATAGATTATAACAAAATGAACCACCCTAGCATACATATCCAAAAGACCAAAGAGGAACTGAGAAGTGTCTTTGGAAATATAAATAACTAGACTAACATTAGAATTAAGCATAGTAACTAGATCCATGGTATCAATGATATGGATAACAATTAAAAAATTACTAGCACGTTTTTATGTTATCCATCCTAGTAATAATTAAAATCTTAGGCCAAGACCAATTAGGGTCATAGCCACTAGAAAAGACAACATTAATGGACACTACATTATAGAAGTTTAAGAAAAAATAATAAGGCCATAGAGTTCTTAGCAAACCAAAGAGAAGAAACATAAGATGGGGCATTACCCTAGTTCCTTTTCCTTCTACATTCTTTAGCAAGCATCATCGTCACCCAATCCTCCGTCGGGAACTTGAAAAGATCCTTTTGGTCATTTTCCACATTGTCTTCATTGGAAGAGTCAATCTAGAGCATATAGAGTGTGGTAGAAGATAATGCATAACCTTTAAGGTGAAGTGGGGAACAATATATATCCTCTCTTCTACGTACTTCACTAGTCCCTTTTACATCTTCTTAACCTTTTCCTGGACTAGGTCCTTCTTGTTACCATCATCATCCAATGGGGCTTTACCTTTGTCTTCAATCATAGACACACTCTTAGTATCATTCTCCTACATGTTTGTGGGTTCAATAGAGTCCAAATTGATACTAGCTAAGACATGAGATGAACTTCTTTTAGATGCAAAGAGAGTCTCTTCCCTCAGAACAATTTCCTCCTTATCTATAGCTCACTTCCCCCTCTCATCATCTGAGTCTGAGGCCTCTGTAGTGTTGGTCTCTTTTTTAGGTTTAATAGATATTCTGGTGGACATATGGGGACTACTAGTCTCCTTAGTAATTTCAACATCTGAGTCAATTTGAAACATTGATTTCTTAGAGGCTTTAGCTTTAGTTTTAGGAGGAGGTGTGGACCTTTTCTTCTATTTTTCCTCTTTAACCTTCAAAGAGTCTAGGGAAGATTCTTAGGGAATTTTTAGGCCAAGGTTATTGAGACATTTCTTATGGCTATGGAAAAAGGTATCCATTAAGTTAGCCAAGGTTGGGGGTATAGGAAGTAGGGACCTCTTCCACAATGATATTACAAGGAGGGAACAGGGCTAGACAAAAGTGGTAAAGATAGAACATGAGACCCTAGTGTAAAATTGATGCAGGAGCATCTTGGGTGTAAGAGCAATCTTACATCACCCAAAAATATTTTTGGTTTCTTTTCAATAAGGGCTATCTTGTGCAGAGCTACTATTTATGGAAACTTACTATTTTTAGTAAGTTGGTTATACGATCTTGAAATGTTCTAATTTCATAGGTGGAGGTTCATCTTAGTCATATCAACCTACCTATTGATTTTCATTACCATATCATCTATATCAGTGAAGTTATTGAGGTTTTTGGGTATGAAATATTTGAGCTCAATTTTGAAGGCCTTAGATGCTCTGGATCGTGATTGACCCTTGGCTAATTGGAGCTTGCGCGAGTCAGGCACTATGGATCAAGTCCTGTCATTTATGAAAATTGGTTATAATAGAAAAATCGAGCTACGTTAAAAATTTATGGCCTCTGGAAGTTGGGCTTCCTAAAAACATATTTTGTAATTATTTGGAGCTGACCCTATCTAAAAATAAATGAAAATAAATTAATTCTTAGGGAAGTCAGCCTTAAGGGCTAAATTTATGGAACCTTCTCGGGCGGTGGAAATTGCCTATATAAGAAAGGTCTGTAGTGTTCTCTAGGGAAGTTCTTGGTAGTAGATCTAGGAATGACTTGAGGCTTTGTCCTACAAAATATTGTAAGGGAAAATTGTAAGATTTGATGAAAAACAAATCTATTAAGCCCAAGAAACCTGCATGCAAATAACCTGTTACAGGAGAGAAGCAGAAATAAGGAAAAAATAGAACTCAAAAATTACTCAAAATGTGAGAGAAAAATTATAATCCAAGTTATTGAAAAAAGAATCACAAGGTTCAACTTATAAAGGTGAACAAAACCCTAAAGCCTAAAAAAGCTAGGTTTCACATTAATAATTAATAAAATAATTAATTATTAATGCACCTAAGAGAAAGCTTAAGGACTAAAGAGTAATAACTTAACTAATTAAATCAATATGATTTAATTAGTAAAACTAAATATTACTGTAACACCCCCCCTTAAGCTAAGCACATGGGGTAAGCTAACCTAGCATAGCTATGAATGTAGGAAATGGGTCCCAGCAACAAGGCCTGATCAGGTACCCAATACAAGGAAATCTATGTAAACTGAAAATAAAGGAGGAAACCTAGTGGGAAAAAGCCCTCTCTAAAAAGAGATTGAAAAAAGGAGAAAAAGAAATGGCTCAAGAGACTCTCTCAAAACCATGAGCACAACCAGCCCCCCCATGACAGAGGGATGAGACAAAAAAGCCCCCCCAGAATGATGGAACCCCTGTGGAAATTATTGAACCAATGGAACTCCAATGCAAAAGAAACAAAGGCACAAAACAAGGAAACCCCTAAATGAGAGGTGAAGCTGGAAGGCCTAACTAATGCTCAAAGGAGAATGCATGAGACTCATGTAATGGAATCTCCAATGAAGGTGGACCAATAGATGTGTTGAATCTAACATCTAGAAGGAGATGAATGTCCTCAGATATGCCCTCAATAATTAGATTAGGCAGCTCTATGCAGGGAGTGACCATAATAGGTACTGTTGAAGAGGAATCATGCTGAACAGATGCAAAAACAATAGGAGGAGGAGGTGTAGAAGTCACACCACTAATCTCAGGAATAACACATAAGTTCAGGTGACCCAAATTCTCCTCAATAGGCACTCGTGAAGGAGGAGAGATGTTCTCCTACAATGGAGATGGTGGACCAAAATGAGAGGAGTAAAATTAGGCAGCATGATCAACCTTCCTTGTAACAACAATAGTGTCTGTCACACTATCTCTAATGTGCACTAAATCTAGAGTGAACTCAACGGTCTTCCCTATCCCATTGTTAGTAATTTGATAGATCAAGAGAAGGTTAGAGGACAAAGATGGAATGCATCATCATCAATGTCAATAGAAATCTTCCCACATAGAATCATAACAATGTTATTCCCCATCAAAATGTGTGGCATAGGAGAAGCCTCAAAAGATGAGAATAGATCCCGAGAAGATGCCATATGGTGTGAAGCACCTGAATCAAGTAGCCATCTAGAAGAGGGAACAATAGAAGATGCACATAATGCCATCTACCTAAGAAGATGATGAAGAAGACCAGTGAGAAGAGGAAGACAAAATATCAATCTTGCTCTTGTGAAGAAGAGCAGTCAAATCAACAATCTGTTGGGCATATCCATCTACCTTTTTCTAAAAACACCAAGACTCATCATGATTAGGCTTATTAGAATAAGCACACTTAGGTTTTTCAGACTTCAATTTCCCCTTGTTTGGGGAAGGTGTGCAGAGGAATGTTGAGAAGGAGAATCCTTCCATAACTCAGTGGTTGATGATACCTATTTCTGCTTTGATTTCCATGAAGATGGATGAGAAACCAAAGCTTTGTTCATAGCCCTAAATAAAGAATCCAATTGTGTGAGCTTGGCCTGCTCTCTAGTCAACTGATCACAAAACACCTCAAAAGTAGGCATCTAGAATCTCTAACCCAATGCATCCATGGTAGGGTGGAAGGTGGAGGAGAAAATTTTAAAGTGTCCCCAAATATTTGATAGAATCAAGTAGATACACTATGTGTCAATCTTAACCTTTCCACATCCCTGTAATAATGACCTTTTCTTCTTGAAATTCATCAAGAAGTCCTCAATGGATGGAAAATGATCTGGTATAAGAGAGGTAAGCTCAGCCTCAATCTGAAGTACTCTAAACTCATTCACTATACCAAACAAGGTGTTAAGCTTGGTCCACATAGGTAGAGGGGTATTGCACCTATCAAGATGAAATTGTAGACTATCTAATAAATGTAAAGCAATTAACCCCATTGCCTCGTCCATATTGTTCCTATGATACATGACCTCGAAAGGCCTCTGTAAAACTAGTTGCACTGTGTTTAAACAAGACCACAACCCTTTTGATTGGAGAAGCCATGTCACCAGGGATTTCCATGTGTGATACTTATGAGGGGTCAAAAGTTCTAGACAAGAAGAGGTCATAGCCATTTTTTCTGAAAGGGGTTTTGTTTAGATATAATTTCAAGTTTACTGAAGTAAATTACATAAAACAAGAAATAAAACAATCCCCACAATTTAATAAACCAAACCCTAGAAGCTAGAAAATATTGCTTACAATAAGAGAGAAAAAAAATCTTCAAATGAGTATCATGTGTACCTTTCAAATTTTTTGATGAAAATATTCATAAATCTAGATAGTAATCGCAAGTAAAAAAGCTTGCAATTCAAAGTACAGTGCCCACGAGGGTTTGAAGTTCTACCTTTTCAGATCTACCAATGCAGATGTCGGCTCATGCATGATGGTTAGAGGAATAAGGTGTAGGTCTGGTAAATGACACCGAAAAGGACACCACTCTAAATGGTGTCAGGAAGGACACCCAAAAAAAATTCCCTTTCACATGCATGCACTTGTAAAAAGAATGCCCTGCAAAGAATACCAGATCTGAAAACTATAACCAAAACCTCTCAAATTAGCTCTGATACCATGTAAGATTTGATGAAAAATAAATCTATTAAGCCCAAGAAACCTGCATGCAAATAACTTGTTACAGGAGAGAAGCAGAAAGAAGGAAAAAATAGAACTTAGAAATTACTCAAAATGTGAGAACAAAATTATAATCTGAGTTATTGAAAAAAAAATTACAAGGTTCAACCTATAAAGGTGAACAAAATCCTAAAGCCTGAAAAAGCTAGGTTGCACATTAATAATTGATAAAAGAATTAATTATTAATACACCTAAGAGAAAGCTTAAGCACTAGAGAGTAATAAATTAACTAATTAAATCAATGTGATCTAATTAGTAAGAAAACTAAATATTACTCTAATGCCCATGTGGCTTTGCATATTGTTATTCTGAAATTTGTAATTCCACATTTGTGGAGATAATAGGAAGCCCATTTTTTGTTCTTACAAATTGTTGTTGTTTCTTTGTTTCTATTATGTGTTTGTGGTATTAAGGGGAGCACCCTTCATCAAGTGGTATTAGAGTAGGAGTTCCTAAGTATGTAAAAAGATCACCAACTACGAGGTAGCTTACTCTAGGACCGTGGTTAGGGTTTCAGTGAGTAGAGCGAAAATGTCTCCACAAAGGGAATGTGGCAGAAGAGCTACTAGTGTGACACTTGAGGTTAGAGCGCTCCAGAGACAAGTGTGAGCATTGAAAGAAGATATTTGTAGAGGAATTAATCTTAATGTTAGAGACGAAAGTGAGGATAAGATGAAGAAGGAAATTTTGATCAAGAAGGAGAAGGAGAAATAATGAACCAAGAGGAAGAAAGGCTTTTTTGGGCTATTTCCAAGATCAGGAAAAGACCTAAGATTGAGGTTCCTGTATTTTTAGGAAATATTAACCCAAAGGAGTTTATCAACTAGATCAATGAATTAGAAGAATATTTTGATTAGGAAGACATCAAGGATCTTGATCGGGTCAAGTTTGTGAAGGCCAGACTAAAGGGTCATGTGAAGATCTGGTGGCAAGAGCTTCAATTGGAACAAAATAGAAGAGAAAATGATAAAATCATAAGATGGGATCAGATGGTGGATAAATTGAAGTGACATTTCATTTCTATTGATTATGAGCTTGAATTACTGAAGAAAATGCAAAGTTTGAAGCAAGCAAGAAGATATATTTAGGAGTATACGGAGGAGTTCTATCGAATCCTCATCAGAACATGACATGTGAAAGATGATAAGGAGAAAGTTTCCCATTACCTTAATGGGTTGATGTTGAGCATTCAAGAGGAGTTGAAATTTGGTTTGAATGAACAGTATTGAAGAGGCATACCATTTTTTCCTAAAAGTAGAGGAAAAATTGAACAAGAAGTTTGAGAGCAGACAAAATGAAAGAGGTCATGGTGGAAGATCTGGTGGACAGTCATATGGAGGCCAAAATGAAGATCAAAAAAAGAATGATGAGACTAGTAGTAGTCAAAATCAGAGAGGAAACAATTCCAATCATTTCCATGATTAGAATAATAGAGATCAGAGAGGAAGAGGAGGCTTGCATGGAACATGTTTTCACTATGGAGAAGAAGGTCATAGGGCATATGAATGTCCTCAATGCCAAGGAAGGACAGATAGGAGAACTAAAGGCCAAGCTAGACTTGCACATGTAGATGAAGATGCTATATCAACATATTCTAAAGATGTTGAAAGAGGAGAGATGTTAATTAATAGAAGAGTCATGCTGAGTGGTGAGAATGAGCCTTAGCAAAGGAGGAGCCTATTTCATACCAAGTGCAAGTGTGAGAATAAGTGTTTTGATGTGATTATCGATAGTAGAAGTACTAAAAATTTGGTGTCAGAAGAGATGGTCAAAAAGTTGAAGCTCAAGAGATAGAAACACCCACATCCATACCAGATCACCTGGGTGCAGGATGACCACAAGGTAGTTTGATAGGCATGTTGTACATGATTGGTGGATACCATGATGAGGTACAATGTGATATCATACCTAAGGATGCATGTCATATATTGTTGGGTAGACCATGGTAGTTTGATAGGCGTGTTGTACATGATGGTCATGCAAATACCTATTCCCTAACAAAGGATGGAGTGTGACATAAGCTAAATCCATTGAAGGACACAAAATAAAAGGTATGTGGTAATGCAAGAATAAGTTTTGTTTATGGAAGAAAATTCCTAGAGGGTATCAAGCATGAGCATGTGTGTTTTACTTTTATTCCAAAAGTTGGTAAAGAGGAAGTAGAAGATATACCTATAGAAGTAGAAGATCTGTTGAATGAGTTTTAGGATATTATATCCAATAATGTACCTGATGGATTATCATCAGTAAGGAAGATCAGTCATCAAATGGACCTGATTCCAGGAGCCAATTTGCCAAATAAAGCAGAACACAGAATGACACCAGTAGAAAGTGAAAAGTTGAATAGACAAGTACAGGAGTTGTTACAAACGGGGTTGATTCAGGAGAGCCCGAGTCTATGTGTTGTACCAGAAATATTAGCACCAAAGAAGAATGGAGAATGGAGAATGTGTACATATTCCAGAGAAATAAACAAGATCACAATCAAGTATAGGTTTCCATTACCAAGAATGGATAATATTATGGACTGTTTGAGTGGAGCTATGTATTTTTCAAAGATATATCTGAAGACTGGATATCATCAAATTCAGATCAAAGAGGGAGATGAATGAAAAACTTCTTTCAAGACAAAGGAAGGACTATATGAGTGGTTAGTCATGCCTTTTGGGCTAACCAATGCACTAAGCACTTTCATGCGGCTCATGAATGAGGTTCTGAAGGAATTTCTAGGTAAGTTTGTCATTGTTTACCTAGATGATATTTTGATCTTTAGTAAGACGTTGGAGGAGCATATGATGCATATCATATGGTGTTTGAGAAGTTAAGGGAAGAGAAATCATTGATTAATTTGAAGAAGTGCAGTTTTGTGAAGAATGAGTTAGTGTATCTAGGATTTGTAGTTTCTGGAGAAGGTCTAAAAATGGACCCAGAGAAAGTACAGGCTATCCTTGAATGACCTGCTCTAAGGAGTGCTGCTGAGGTAATATCTTTTCATGGTTTGGATAACTTTTACATAAATTTTATCAGGAGTTTTAGTAGTATTTGTGGACCCTTGACTAAAACAATTAGAGGGGATAGAAAAGAGTTTAAGTGGACTACTGGGGAAGATAAGAGTTTTAAACTATTGAACAGAAAGTTACATTACAACTTATTTTAGCACTTCTAGAATTTAATAAGGTGTTTCAAGTAGATTGTGATGCTAGTGGTACTGGAATAAGAGCTGTTATGGGACAACAAGGTAAACCTATTTCTTATTTTAGTGAGAAGTTAAATGATGCCAAGAGAAAATATTCTTTTTATGATCAGGAATTTTATGTTATAGTTTAGGCATTAAAGAAGTGGAGACACTATCTGCTTCCTAAGGAGTTTCTTTTGTATACTAATCATCAAGCTTTGCAATATTTGAATAGTCAAGGAAAGTTGAATTAAAGGCATTTGAAATGGGTTGAGTTTTTGCAGAGTTATACATTTGTTTTGAAACACAGGAGTGGAAAGTCTAACAGGGTTGCAGATGCACTTAGTAGAAGGTAACAATTGCTGACAAAGATGTAGATTGAGGTGTTTGAGTTCAAGGAACTCAAGAATTTGTATCCAGAGGATCTTGATTTTGGAGAAGCTTGGAAAGCTTGTACAGAACCAGTTACCTTAGACAAAACAAAGTGGTTGGATTTCATCATCCAGTATAGTATGTTATTCAGAGGGAGTTGGTTGTGCATTCCATGAAGTTCTATGAGGGAGAATCTCATCAAGGAGAAGCATAGCGAAGGATTGGCTAGACATTTTGGTTGTGATAAAACCCTTGCTTTGGTTAGTGAGAATTATTATTGGCCACAGTTGCAGTAAGATGTCAAGAAGTTTGTATAGAGTTGTAGAGTATGTCAGATGGCAAAGGGAGTAAAGTATAATACAGGGTTGTATCAGCCATTACCTATACCAGAGAAGGCTTGGGATGATATCAGTATAGATTTTTTTTTTGATTTACCAAGGACTCAACGGGGACATGATTCAATTTTTGTGGTGGTTGATAGATTTTTAAAGATGTCACAGTTCATTCCCTGCAAGAAGCCTAATGATGATGTTCATGTAGCAGAATTATTTTTCAAAGAAGTGGTGAGCCTACATAGTTTTCCAAAGAGTATAGTTTCAGATTAGGACACTAAGTTTGTTGGATATTTCTGGTGCACATTGTGGAAGAAGTTAAAGATAGATTTGAAGTTCAATTCATCACATTATCCACAGATAGACATAGACAGATAGAGGTGGTGAATATGAGTTTGAGAAATTTGTTGAGATGTTTGGTTGGAGATAAGCCAACAAGATGGGATTTGAATTTACCACAAGCAGAATTTGCATACAATAATTCTGTCAATAAGAGCACTGGTAAATCACCATTCCAGATTGTATATGGAGGTAGTCTCAAAAATGCATTTGAGTTGAGGAAGATAGATAAAGGAGAAATAAGTAGTGCTGAAGCTGAGGATTTTGAAGAATATTTGAAAAACATCCACGAGGAGGTGAGGAAGCACATTACCAAGATGAATGTGTAGTATAAGGCTAAGGAAGATGTGAAAAGAAGGCATAAGGAATTTCAGGTTGGAGATGAAGTCATGGTTCATTTGCGGAAGCAGTGATTTTCAGTTATACATATAACAAGTTGAAAATGAAGAAGTTTGGGCCATGTAAGCTACTGAAGAAGCATGATTCAAGAAATACCTATGAGGTAGAATTCCCTATTGAGTTGAATACTTCACCAGTATTTAACATTTTAGATTTAATAGAGTATCATGAAGGGGGTGTTGAAAATGAGATTATAGAAGCACAGTGGAGTATTCCAGCAACTAGTTCAGATACTAAGGAGATTGAAGATATACTGGATAGTCATGTTGGCAGAAGCACAAGGAACAAGACATATGAAGAATATCTTGTCAAATGGAAAGGATGACTTGCTGAAGATACATCATGGCTGACAAGGGAGGAGGTTAACCATCTTCATTTTCCTCTTCACACCTGAGTTGTGACAAGGTCACTTCTCAAATTACCTCGGGTGTCTGATGCAGGAGCATCCTGGGTATAAGAGCAATCTTGCATCACCCAAAAATATTTTTGGTTTCTTTTTAATAAGGGTTATCTTGTGCAGAGCTAATATGTATGGAAACTTACTATTATTAGTAAGTTGGTCATACAATCTCAGAATATTCTGATTTCATAGGTGGAGGTTCATCTTAGTCATATCAGCCTACTACTTGATTTTCATTGTCATATAATCTATATGAGTGAAATTATTGAGGTTTTTAGGTAGAAAATCTTTGAGCTCAATTTTGAAGGCTCTAGATCACAATCGACCCTTGACTAATTAGAGTTTGCGCGAGTCAGGCATTGTAGATTAGGTCCTGCCATTTCTGAAAAGTGGTTATAATAGAAAAACAAAGCTACAGTTAAAAAGTTAGGGCCTCTGAAAGTTGGGCTACCTAAAACATATTTTTTAATTATTTGGAGTTGACCCTATGTAAAAAGAAATGAAAATAAATTAATTCTTAGGGAAGTCAGCCTTAAGGGATAAATTTTTGGAACCTTCTTAGGCGGTGAAAATTGTCTATATAAGAAAGGTCCATAGTGTTGTCTACGGGAGTTCTAGGTAGTATATCTGGGAATGATTCCAAGCTTTTTCCTACATAATATTGTAAGGGAAAATGCCCATGTGGCTTTGCACATTGTAATTCTGAAATTTGTAATTCCACATTTGTGGAGATAATAAGAAGCTCATTTTTTGTTCTTGCAAATTGTTGTTGTTTCTCTATTTTTGTTATGTGTTTGTGGTATTAAGGGGAGTAACCTCCATAAAAAATGGTCCAAATTTTATCAATATCCTTGGCTTTTATCATATCTTTAACAAAATGACGCAGGGGCAGGGCAGATACAACAAGAATCAAGCAAAATTGAGTCCACTTGAATCCACAAACAAGCCCTTGCTCAGAGTTACACAATGGAAGCAATATAATATCATATGAAAGAAATGAAATCACAATGGATATGATACAATCAACTGGCAGCAACAACAGAGAATTATATTATTTCTTTCAACATGCCCAACTGTGAGGTCTTTCGGGTTTCGGCCTTATACAATGAGAATTATGAATTCAGAGTCTCAACTCACATCCTATATTTTTCTCCAATGATGTATCTTGATAATTATCCTCCTTAGATCTCCCTTGATTCACTACTACATTAATCTAGACTCCTTATATAGCCAGCTAAGCCACAGGTTAGCCAGTCAAGCATTTAATTACATTATAGGTCCAGTCTCAAGATTTAAACCAAAACTAATCCTAGAATGAATATAAATTGATTCACCTTTGGATTTAGGTCCTCACATGACCCAAGAAAATTCCTTTAAGTGCACAAAGTCCCATTTGATCACACATAACATTGCAAGAAGAAACACCACATGTTTCACCCGAAAACTGGCAGAAAATAGGTCCCAGGGTAAAATGGGCATAAGTTTTTACTCATAATGAATTAGGGCTTGTGCTCTTATAAAATGATATTAATTTAGGTCCTCTAAAATTTATTAAGAGAACAAAGGCTAATTCCTTATTTATCAAGGTCGCCAACCTGAAAAATCAGCACCAAAACTGTAGGAATGGCTCTTGCGGGAACACTGGCAGAAAATAGGTCCCTGACCAAAATGGGCATAACTTTTGACTCATAATGAATTAGGAGCTGTGCCTTTTTGGAATGATATTAAATTAGGTCCTCTTTAAGGCCATAAGTTTACAATGTTTTATTCTTTAAGGATCAAGGTCTCTATGGTATGAAATCAGCACCAAAACTACAAGAAAATACTGCTCCGACAACAAGAAAACAACTCTAACTTTGAAATAGTCCATCCAAACTTTATGTGCTCATTGGAGAAGGCTCCCAAATAGGTCCTCAGCATAATGTACTCTTTTCACATCATGAAACCATCAAATGTAAAGATTATAAAAAAACAACAGCAAATAGGTACAGAAATCAGGAAATGTTTTTGGTTGATGCAAGATTGCTCAAAGACCCAAGATGCTCATGCATCAGACACCTAGGGTAAATAAAGAACTAAAGTCCACATCAGGAACTACTCATAATTTTACCTGAATCATAAAGATCCAACTCAGCTTGTGTAATCCATGAATTGTCTTCAACTGGCTTGTCTTTCCACTGAACTAGATATTCCATGTAGTCTTTTCCTCTTGTACTTTTGCTCACTCTTTTGTTCAAGATCTTCTCAATGTTATCTCTATTCTTCTTAGGATAATCTGGATCATCTTCTTTCTCATCATTTGACTCAAAGTACTCAAATATATCAGCAATGTTGAATATAGGTGATATATGCATGTCATCTAGTAATTCCACTTCATAAGCATTTCCACTGTCAAACTTCTTCAGAATCTTACAAGGTCCAAATTTTTTCATTTTCAGCTTGTTGTAGGTACCAACTAGAAATCTATTCTTTTTCAAATGAATCATAACCTCATCTCTAACTTCAAAATATTTATGTCTCCTTATCTTGTCTACTCTTTGTTTATATTTTAGATTACTATCCTCCAAAATCTTTTTTACTTCATCATGCAAAGTTCTCATATATTCTGCAAAATGATCAGCTTCAACACTTCTTCTAGTCTCAGTAGGTAAATCTCTCAGCTCTGTGGTTCCCTTAGCATGAAATCCAGTAACAATCTCAAATGGTGTCCTCTTGGTACTTTTATTCATAGAATTATTATATGCAAACTCTGCTTGTGCCAAAAGTAAATCTCAATTAGCAAGCTTATCTCCAACTAAACATCTCAACAAGTTTCCCAAATTTATGTTCACAACTTTAGTCTGTCCATCTGTCTGAGGGTGAAATGTAGAACTAAACTTCAAATCAGTATTCATATTCTTCCAAAGTGTTCTCCAAAAGTAACCAGTAAACTTAGTATCTCTATTTGAAATAATAGATTTAGGCAAACCATGCAATCTTACCACTTCCTTGAAGAATAATTCAGCTACATGTAATGCATTAGATGTCTTCTTACAAGGTATGAAATGAGCCATCTTAGAAAATCTATCAACCACTACCAAAATAGAATCATTACCTCTCTGAGTTCTAGGCAATCCAAGAACAAAGTCCATACTCACATCTTCCCAAGGTCTATCAGGTACAGGCAAAGGTGTATACAATCCCAAATTCTAACTAGTTCCTTTTGCTACTTAGAAAATTCTACAACCTCTAACCATTCTCTGTACATCTCTATAAATCTATGGCCAAAAGTATCTTTCTAAAATCAAATTCATAGTCTTATTAATCCCAAAATGTCCAGCAAGTCCACCACTATGTTTCTCCTTTATTATGTTATCTCTCATAGATCATCTAGGTATGCACAACTAAACTCCTTTAAACATGTCTTGAATGAAATAATCAGACCACTTATCACTTATTGTGTGTTCCATACAAGCTTTCCAAGGTTCTGAAAAATCAATGTTAGTCTCATACAAGCACTTCAAATCATCAAAACCAAGTACCTCAACTCTCATCTCTGTCAGCAAAATTCTTCTTCGGCTCAAGGCATCAACAACCTTATTTGACTATCCACTTTTATGCTTCAATGAAAAGGAAAATTTTTGCAAGAACTCAACCCACTTCATATGTCTTTGATTCAACTTATTCTAACTTCCCAAATACTCTCCAACATTCTCTAGTGTAGGCCAATCAAGTATAGCTCTCACTTTCTCAAGATCCATCTTCAATCCTTTAGCTGAAATTACAAAACCAAGATATACAATCTCTTCTTTCATAAATGAACATTTCTTCAAATTAATCAGCAACTTTTCTTCCTTCAATATTTGCAATACTTGTTTGATATGTTCAAGATGTTCTTCCTTACTCTTACTGAATATCAAAATGTCATCAAGATATACAATAACAAACTTACCCAAGAATCTTTTCAGAACTTCATTCATCAGCCTCATGAAAGTACTAGGTGCATTAGTCAAACCAAAAGGCATAACCAACCACTCATACAAACCTTCAGTAGTCTTAAAAGCAGTTTTCCATTCATCCCCTTCTCTGATCCTTATTTGATGATATCTAATTTTCAAATCAATCTTTGTGAAATACTTTGCTCCACTCAAACTATCCATTATGTCATCCATCCTAGGCAAAGGAAATCTGTACTTTACTGTTATCTTGTTTATAGCTCTAGAATCAGTGCACATTCTCCATTCTCCATTCCTTTTAGGTGCTAATACAGAAGGTACTACACAAGGACTCAGACTTTCCCTAATCAAACCTCTTTCAAGCAATTATTTCACTTGTCTATTCAATTCAGTCTTTTCATTAGGTGTCAACCTATGTGGTGCTTTATTAGGCAAACTAGCTCCAGGTATCAAATCCATACAATGACTTATACTTCTCATAGGTGGTAAACCATCAAGTACATTATCAGAAATGATGTCATGAAATTCATTCAACAAAGGCTTAGCCTCAGGTTCATGTTCTAACTCATCTTGTTTCTTAGTCTTTCTTGGAATTAAAGAAAAACAAACATTATGTTCTTTCATTTCTCTTGCAAACTTTTTACCATCAACCAAACATACTCTGACTATGGTACAGTGACTTTCATCAAACTTCTCTATCAAAGGCAACAATACTTGTTTCTTTCCATCCATCCAAATAGTATATTGATTCAATCTACCATCATGCAAAGCTTTCCTATCATACTCCCAAGGTCTACCAAAAGAATATGACAACAATCCATAGGCATAATATCACACAAGACTTCATCATGATAATTCCCAATTTTGAATTTAACAAGGCATTGTTCACTTACAAGTACTTTATGCTCCTTCTGGATTAAAGAAATATGGTAAGGCTTAGGATGTTTCAATCTTAGCAACTGCAATTTTTTAACCAGCTCTTCGGATGGAAAATTATCAAAACTTCCACTATCAATGATTACCTTGCAAAATTTATCAGCAATCTTACATCTAGTTCTAAACAAACTTTTCCTCAAAATAGGTTCTTCATTAGCTTCTTCATTCCACAAGATCCTTCTTAACATCAAGTTCTCACCATGTTCAGGTTCATTAGACATTTCTTCAACTTCTTCACAAACCAAATTATTTCTACCATTGCCTCCGGTCTTCTTTCCAGAGTTAGTACATTCAAAAGCTCTATGTCCTTCTTCACCACATTTGTAACAAGTACCCTTAAACCAAGATTTCTCTTCTCTTTTCCCATTATTATTATTATTCCTAGGGGAACCAGTATAGCTACCTTTAGAGTAATTACATCTTTTAGTAGGTTCATATTTCCATCCTTTATCTTGCACTGCATTTTTAGATCTACTACTTTCTCCATAAGATCTTCCTCTACTTCTCTGAAATCTGCCACCTCTTCCTCTTTGTCTTTGATCATGTTTCTTTGTCAATCTCTCTTCAGCCTTCAAAAAAAATTGGTATGCTTCTTCCACACTATCTATTTTCACATAACTAATCTCATCTTGAATAGATGCCCTTAGGCCATTCAAATATCTAGCCACCTTCTCAACTTCATCATCCCTGTGTCCAGATCTAATATCCAATTTGTAAAATTCCCTAGTATATTCTTTCACACTCATGTCCTTTTGTCTCAATTTTTTCATTTTTCTCATTAGACTAACTTGGTAGTCATCTGGAAGAAACTTCTTCTTCATCTTTCCAAGCATCTTCATCCATGTCTTGATCTTTTCTTTTCCTCTCTTCTATCTCTCAGTTTGCAAATGATCCCACCAAAGAGATGCATGACCTTTCAACTTTGTGACTGCTATCTTAACCTTCTTATTATCAGGAGTATCTTCATACTCAAAGTATTTATCCATCTCAGAGATCCAATCCAAAAGTGTATTGGTCTCAAGTCTTCCATCATAGCAAGCAACTTCAATCGCAGGTCTGGAGTTAGCCTTAGACAAAACTCTCAAGAGTCTTTCCTTATCTTGTTCAATTTTAGGTTTAGCATTAGGTGCTTCTTCTTCTTCTTAATCACTAACATCTTCAAGATGTGCTCCTCTTCTCTGGGCTATCTCTAAAGCTTCAAGCCTAGTTGCAATCTGTCTCAACATATCCATGATAGCATTATCATTTCCTCTACCATGAACCATCTTGATAATCAGGTTCCAGAAAGATTGTAACCTTCTACAAGTTATAGGTCAGATCTCAGATTTTCCACCCTACAACCAATCCAATAAGGTTCTCCATGATCCAATCCACAAGAAAGAACTTTCTCTGATACCACTTGACATAGGGGCAGGGCAGATACAAGCAAAACCAAGTAGAATTGAGTCCACTTGAATCCAAAAACAAGCCCTTGCTCAGAGTTAAAAAATAGAAGAAATATAATATCACATGAAAGAAATGAAATCACAATGGATATGAGACAATCAATTGGTAGGAACAATAGAGAATTATATTATTTCTTTCAACATTCCCGACTGTGAGGCCTTCCAGGTTTCGGCCTTATACAATGAGAATTATGAATTCAGAGTCTCAACTCACATCCTATCTTTTTCTCCAATGATGTATCTTGAAAATTATCCTCCTTAGATCTCCCTTGATGCCCTAATACATCAATCTAGACTCCTTATATAGCCAGCTAAGCCATAGGTTGGCCAGTCAGGCATTTAATTACATTATAGGTCCAGTCTCAAGATTTAAACTAAAACTAATGCTAGAATCAATATAAATTGATTCACCTTTGGATTTAGGTCTTCAAATGACCAAAGAACATTCCTTTAAGTTTTAAAAGTCCCATTTCATCACATAGAGCATCACAAGAAGAAACACCACACGTTTCACCTGAAAACTAGCAGAAAATAGGTCCCGAGGCAAAATGGGCATAACTTTTTACTCGTAATGAATCAGGGCTTACGCTCTTGGAAAATGATATTAATTTAGGTCCTATAAAATTTATTAAGAGAACAAAGGATAATTCCTTATGTATCAAGGTCTCCAACATGAAAAATGAGCACCAAAACTACAGGAACGGCTCTGGCGGGAACACTTGTAGAAAATAGGTCCCTGACCAAAATGGGCATAACTTTTGACTCGTAATGAATTAGGAGCTTCTCCTTTGGGGAATGATATTTAAATAGGTCCTAAGTCGGAAAGGTCTTATTCTTTAAGGATCAAGGTCTCCACGGTGCGCAATCAACACCAAAACTGTAGGAAAATACTACTCCGACAGCAAGAAAACAACTCTAACTTTGAAATAGTCCATCCAAAATTTATGTGCTCATAGGAGAAGGCTCCCCAATAGGTCCTCAACATAATGGAAGCTTCACACACCATGAAACCATCAAATACAAATATTATAAAAAAATAACAAAAAATAGGTATAGAAATTAGGAAATGTTTTTGGTTGATGCAAGATTGCTCAAAGACCCAAGATGCTCCTGCATCACAAAAATTTCAAGGGAATGCAAAAGGTAAAAAGGAATATAAATTGTATTTTGGTTTCTAAAATGAATTAAAAAGGGGAGGTGATAGTATTAGTACACAACAAAGTACCCCTCCAAATTAACAGACTTCATCACCAATATGCACAATCTAGCCCATAGCTCCAATAGTTGATCACAGTTGTAAACACCCTGTAATTTGATAGGTTTTTCTCCACTGTGAAAGAACTAGTTAAGTCTTTTTGTATCCAAGACCTTGCTAGATTTTGTCCATTTACACCCTTCAATAGAGAGACAAGTAGCCTTCTCAATCAGATCTTCATTATTCAAAGGATATCCCACCCATACAAACCCTTCTTGCATCCCGAGGAGTAACAAATTATTTAGATATAATCTCATCATGACCATTTAAGCATTCTAGAAATTGAGAGATGCTTCCCTCCTTATAGATATGCCAGACAATTTCATCATTCTTCCACTCCTCATACTTATCAAGCTTAACCCTAACACAATCTCCTCCCATGGTAGAAAAGAGAAAAAAGTGATGGCAGTTGCAGAGAGGAGGGATAAACAAAGAAAAACTCACAATGTCATTGTGAGAGAAAAACCCCAAAAGAGAACTTTTATTGGAAGGGATCATATAGAAGCATGATAAATGCACATAATGTGTACATTTATGACACTTCACACCCTTGAATTTACCCAGCTCAATTTTGGCAATCTCCTTCTAAGAGTAGTCCTTCAATGGGTAAGGACTAAAAATAATGATTATCTCAAATATAGTGAGTGATTTAACAAAATTCACTTGACATGCAAGAGTCCCACCTTCATCAAGATGGTACAAAAAATGATGACTCCTACACCATGTAGAATCACGATAATTAATATAAGGGACACATAAGCACAAAAGGATGTTCCCATGAAGCATGTTTATAACATAGGACTTTATGTTTATCAATGGGTATGACCTAGGAAGCCCACCCAAAAGATCAAACAACACCACAAACCCCCACCAAAAGGTCTAGTTAAAATTGTAAAGAATCATTGCGTTCATAGTGGAGTGTCTTATCTCACAAAGGTAAGAGTTCAAAGGGGTAGGGAACTCTCCTTTCTACATAATTTTAACCTACCTTGTCCCAAACCTAGATAGGCCATATGGTTAGCAAAAACATTCCCTTCTGGATAAGTTTCCTTAATAGTAAACTCATCCAACCTATTGAGCGGGGAGCTAATATCCTCAATTATAAGTTGGATAGACCAACCAGGGGTCCTAGTCCCTTTTGTGGCTTCAATAATCATCTGAGAATCACCTTCAATATCTAAATTTCTAATTCCAATTGATAGGGAAATTTTGATTCTCCATAGAAGAGCCATTCCCACAGCATGGTTGTAGGTGAATTCCTGTAAATGTCCAAAATAAGTGGAAATGAGAGATCCCATATATGGTTCCTAATGACACCTCCTCTAGCATCTAGAGCATCTACAGAAGCACCATCAAAGTTGAGTTTTAACCATAGGAAATGAGGATGTTTCTAGATGGTGTTCGACCTTATAATCTTCTTTGAGTTGTCAAATTTCTTAAATGCCTTCGGTAATTTCCAAATTCCATCCATAAGACTCTCCCATAGAGAAGGAGGTTCACTAGGGGTTTTCCATCCACTGACAGAGATATTATCCAAAAGGGGTTTATTAATCATAATCGGCACATCGTTAACACTATTATACTTTTCTCTAAAGATCCCATTATTTATTTCTTTCCATATACAATAGAAAAAGAGAGGAGATATTTGCTGTCAAATTTTTTTATTAAGGGGGTGATGAGAAAAAATTATCCATCTAAGAACAAATTGTTGAAGATCCACTTGAAAAACCCATTGGATGTTGAGTTTCTAAAGAATATGTTACTACACTTGGAAAGAAAATCGACAATGAATAAAGATATGGGATATAATTTCACTATCATGTTTGCATGGAGGGAATATATTAGGAAGTTGGAATCCCCTCTTTCTTAAGCTATCAATGGTTAATATTTTTCCATGCTAATAAGCCCACCAAAAAAATTTGATTTTCAGGATGAGTTGATCATTCCAAACCTTCTTTTAACTATTGGAGTCATGATTGAACTTTAAATGCAAGGTGTAAGTAGTTTTGACAGAGAAGGCTCCAGAGGAATTTTTAGACCAAATAAATTTGTTGTCCCTGAGGAATAAAGGGAACCCAACCCACGTTAAGAAAAATCAAAGATCATTATCCTCTGAAAGGTGATCGGGCCTATTCAAAAATCTTTGCTAAAGATTTATCTGCTCACCCCTAAGGGTGAATTAGTCAACATATGGGGACCCAAGATAGATTTAGCATGCTTTATGATAGTACTATAATCACTATCATCCAAGGTCTTATCCCTCATCCATGTATTTTCCAAAAATATAATATTCCACCCATTGCCAATAAACTATTTGAGACCCTCCTTAAGCATGGACCTACATTTGATTATATTGTTCCATATTTTTTAGCCTAATGGAAGGCCACTCAAACCAAGGACCCTATGAAATATGTCATGATTAAGGTATTTAAACCTTATTATACTACACCAATCCAATTTACCAATGGCTAGATTCTATCCCTTTTTAGTAATCTAATCTTTCTTCAAATTAGTAAGTTTTCTATCTCCCAAACCACCTTGATTCTTTGGGTGGCAAATAGTGTCCTAATTAACAAGTGATAGTATTTTATTTTCTTTCATACTTGTCCACAAGAAGTTTCTTTGGATTCTCTCATTTTTTTCTTCCATGACTCTTGTGATCTTAAGAAGGGAGAGAAAGTAAATTAGTATTTTCTGTAGGATAGAAGTGAGCAGTTGAAGCTTACCATCATTGTTGAGGAGTTTACTCTTTTATTCTATAGGTTTTTTTGAATTCTTTCACTAATACTATTCCAAAATGTTTAGGTCACCTCCTCAATAGTAAGAGGGAGGCCCAAATATGTGTCTCTAAGATTAGCTCACTAGCATCTCAAAATGTCTATAATGTTTGTTTTAAGGTCCATCTTAGTGTTGAAGAAGTAAATTTTACTTTTCTAGTAGTTAATACATTGGCTTGAGGCACATGCATAGTCATGGAGAAGTCCCTTCCAATCTTTAGATTTGGAAACATAAGATATTCCAAAGAGGAATGTGTCATCAATCGATAAATTATTTTAAAATAGAGGGGGGAAGGGAAGATGTCAATCTGATACCTTGAATTTTGTCAGTGGTAGAAAGATTCAAGAAATTCCTACTAAGAACTTTAGCGAGCATGATAAACTAGTAGAGAGATAAAGGATATACCTATCTAATTACTTTCCCCAAATTAAAAAAAAACCCAAGGTCTACCATTAACAAGTATGGAGTATTGAATAGTTTTAATACATATCTTAATGATTTTAATCAAATTTTCACTAGAGCCTAACTTAGCTAAGACCTTGTATAATAGTTTCCACTTAACTTTATTGTAAGCCTTAGAGATATCTAGTTTAAGGGTCATACCTTGACTGTGAATTTTATCCATATTTGAATGTATTATTTTGTGAGTAGTAATTTAACAAAATCAAGGATATGTCTGATCATAAAAGATGGAGAGTAGGAGAGTGGGGGGAAGAGGAAGGAAAGAGAGTGTGAATTTGAATTCCATTCCAGGTGAGAATCGCGAAAGTGAAAGGAATCCTATGAACTCTGAGGTAGGAGATCAGAAGAAGGATGGGGGACCATCAGGTGAGGGATCCACCAAAGAATCAAATGAGGACAAGGACCTAGATGGTGCCCATTCCTGAGTTGGTGGACTAGATTCAGTGGAAATTGTTGGTAAGTTTTCCTCTGGTAGGTGTGTTGGTAATGATTTTGTTGGAATTCCGGCTAAAGGGAGTTGGTATTCTTTATTTGGGGTTAAGCCTATAGGAACGTCTTCCTTTCCTTGTATTAACAATACTTCTAAGATAGGTAAGGGAGTTTTTAGTATCTCACTCCTTGATCCCCTTGTGGACATTACTGTGTCGAGTATGGCGCTTACCCTCCTGGGAAAATTTACTAGAACTAGCCCCAATATTGATACGGTAAGAGTCTTTTCTTCAAGAAAATGGAAGCTTAAGGGGCAGTTAGATATTGCATCTATGTTGAAGGGCTTTTTCTCTTTCATTTTTTCAAGTTTGGAAGACTTATCCAGAGTCCTATGTGGGGGACCCTGGATGTTCGAAAAATCATCATTGGCTCTTCAAAAGTGGAAAACTAATTTGGATGTAAATGCAAATATGTTTGAAACAGCTCTGGTGTGGGTTTGTTTTATTGGTCTTCCTCTAGAATATTTGCATGAGGATATCTTTGTGGGCTTGGTGGGGGCCTTTGGAGAACTTATGTCTATAGACCCAATGACAACAACTAAATCTAGACTTGTTTATGCAAGAATATGTGTTAGAGTATATATATTATATCAAAAATATGTAAGAAGAGAATCTATAGAAAATTAAATTTATTTTCTAAGATACTAGTCCTTTTTTGAAAAATAATTATTATATATGTTGAAAATTTCAAATTTAAGTGTAGTAGTACGAAAATTTAGGAAAAATAAGTAGGTGTATGCCTGACCACCTTAAACACAATCAAATAAATTTTTTTTTTACAAGATTCTAGATATAATTAGTAGACACATGTCCAGATGTGACACATATTTTTTTGTAATTTATTTCCAAGTAAATAATTAATTATGATTTTTCTTCTAAAACTTTTCTAGAATACAAAAAAAATCTTGTCTGACCACATTAACTTAGTCTAAAATTTATCAAATTGATTTTTTTTTTAAATTTTTCTTGTAATAGGAAAATCATAGAACATGACACATGTTTTAGATTTAAAAAATGTTATACAGTTTGAAAGTTATACCTATTTTTTAATAAGTCTATCAATCAAGACTAGAAAGATAACAAGTAGGTATATGTCTGACCACATTAAACAAAATCAAATGATAATATTTTTTTTATAAGATTCTAGATAAAAGTAGTAGACTTGTGTCTGGATGTGATGTATATTTTTTTGTATTTTTTTTCCAAGTAAATAATTAATTATGATTTTTCTGCTACAAATTTTCCTAAATATAAAAACTCTTCTATTTGACCACCTTAACTTAGTCTAAAATTCATCAAATTGAAAGAATTGTTTATTATTATTGTATTAGGTGAAGCATAGCATGTGATATATATTTCAAATTTCAAAAATGTTATATTGTTTGAAAGTTATAGTTTTTTTTCAAAGAGTCTATCAATCTGGACTTCTTTTTCACATCGCCACTTTTTGGCATACCATGATCCTACACATACCCATTAACATCCATCAAAAGGTGGATTTGCCTGAAATTATCTCAATAATGTCAAATATGGGAAAATATATTAAACTGGTAGAATATGAGTTAGTCCCTTTTTCTTGTTTCACATGTAAAAAAGTAGGTCACTGGGAGAAACAATGTCTGATGAAACCTCACAAGGAGAAAGAAAATCAAGGAAAAAAGAGCGAGACTAGAAAAGAATGGAAGAAAAACCTAGTGCAATGGAATCTCTCCCTAAGAAATCTAAAATTCTTCACTTAGAAGGGAACAAGGAAGAAAAGGTAATCATTGAGAAACTAGAAGAGTGCAAGGAGGTAGTTAAACCTTCTGTGAACAATATTGAGGAAAAGGACATTAAAGGCCCAACAGAGACATTTAATGTATATGAGATTCTTTCAAATGTGCAAAGGGTTGTGAAAGATGAAAAGTGTGGTCCCTCAAGCCCTATTCTTTTCCCAACCAATGAACAAAAAGGAACACATTTTAAGAGCCCAATATAGGAAAGTCTTGGGACTATAGAAACTATTGTTTCCCCAAGCATCAGGAGTGAGAACCCTTTTACCCCACTAAGCCCTAATCCTCGTGCTAGTGTTGTGAATAAAAGTTTGTTTGAGGGTAGTGAAGAAGATAGATTAACTTCCTTGGTGAATCTATGGAGTGAAGATAGTTTGGAAAACTATTCAGTATCAGGGTAAAATCATGAATTTCCCTAGATTGAGATCCATGACAAAAAGATGTGTAAAAAATCCTCAAAAAAAGGAGGGAGTCAAAATCATAGTCATAGATCAAAAAAGAAACAAGATATAAACCCACTAGGAGGGGTTCATACAAGAAGGAAACATAAAGCTGATGTGGGATCATCCAAATTGGAAAAGAGAGAAAGATCAACTCTCAAAATCTCTCATGAGCAGGAAGCAAGGAAGAATATAAAGGATGGAAAATAGCTTACCATCTCCGAGATATGCTCTCCAACTTTATAAATGAAGATTATATCTTGGAATATCAAAGGAGTAGTCAATCCCCGTAAACATAATGTTTTGATAAATTTGGTTAGAGATAGTAAACTTGAAATTTTTCTTATTCAAGAGACTAAAATGCTCAGAGAAATAGTGGAAAATTTTTACCCTTTTAAGAATGGAGATTGTATAGGAAGTGACTCAGATGGTGCCTCTAGTGGGGTGGTCATTTTATGGAATAAACAAACCATTAAATACAGGGGTGGTCATTTTATGGAATAAACAAACCATTAAATACACTTTCTTATCCAGTGATAAGAGTATTATCTTAGTAAGAGTCAACCATCTTAAAGATAATTTTTATTGGAACTTGATGAGTATTTATGCTCCCAATACCAAAAAATGATAGATTCAAATTTTGGCAAAGGCTGATAGAGATTCACAATAACTCTCAGGAGGATAGCTGGATGGTCATGGGAGATTTCAATACCCCCGATAAAGATGAAGATAAAATGGGTGGCATACCTTCCCAAATGGATAGTAAAATTGATTTGATGGAATACATCAATAATGAAGCTTATTTGGCTGTTGAGCTAGAAGGAATTTCATATACATGGTCCAATAGAAGAACAGGTAATGACCTTATCTAGTTTAAACTAAATTGAACCCTTTTATCTCATGACTAGATTTCTAGGTATTCATGTTACTTATCTTCTCTGTTGAGAATTGGTTCAGATGATTTTTCTATATCTCTTAATGTAAATATGATCAGCGGGAAAAAGAACATTCCTTTTGAGTTTGAAAAAATATGGATGGCCCACCGTAACTTAAAGGAAAGTATATAAAATTGGTGAATTTCAATCAGGACGTGGGAGCTATGTATAAAATTACTGAAAAGCTAAATACTATCAAAAGGAAAGTTAAAACTTGGAACAAGGAGGTCTTTGGGGAAATATTTCTATCTAAAGGTAGAATACAGATATAAATAAAGGAAATTCAAGAGAAAATCCAAAATGAAGGTCTCTCTGAAGAGTTCAAAAGATCAGAGAACTCTATGTTGGCTGATTTTCACAACATTATTTCCAAGGAGGAATCCTTCTGGAGACAAAAATCTAGAGCCCTTTGGCTCAAAGTTGGGGATAAAAACACAATATTTTTTCATCTGACTACTATGAAGCACAGAGCGATCAATAGGATTTCTAGTTTGGTAACTAATGGTAATTTCATTAGGAAAGTGGAAGATATTGGAAAAGAGATGCTTAGCTTCTACTCTTCTCTCTTAACTAAAGAGGACAACCTGACTCTACCTGATCAGGAAGAAATCCTCTCAACTATCCTTCAGCTGGTTGATGCTAGAACCAATAAATTTCTTCAAGAGATCCCTTCGGATAAGGAGATTAAGAATGTTGTGTTTTCTTTTGGAGGGGAAAAGTCTCTAGGCCATGATGGGTTTCCTATCTTCTTCTTCTAGAAGTTCTAGGATATTATTGGTAAAGATGTGCATGCTGCATTTAAAGAGTTTTTTGGAACCAACATCCTCCTTAGGAAACTCAATGAAATTTTTTTGGTGTTAATTCCAAAAAAGCCTTGTGCTAATTCAGTTGATGCCTTTAGACCGATTAGTCTTTGTAATTCCTTGTATAAGATTATCTCTAAAGTTCTGACTTCCACATTTTTATCTACTTTTCCTTCCATTATATCTCCCCAATAGAATAGATTTGTCCCAAGCAGGAAAATTTTGGACTCCATTATTGTTTCCCATGAAAATATTCATTCTTTGGAAGTAGCGAAAAAATAAGGATTTATGATGAAATTAGACTTGTCCAAATCTTATGATAGGGTCAACTGGCATTTCTTATAGAAAGTTCTCCACTCTTTTAGCTTTGATAGTGGGGTCATCAAACTTATTGATCAATTGGTTTATATTGTTTCTTCTTCAATGATTATCAATGGAGGGTCTTCTAAGTTCTTTAGATCTTCTAGAGGGCTCAAACAAGGTGATCCTATCTGTCCTATCCTATTTTCTATCCTTGTTGAATGTTTAGGAAGTTATATAAACAAATTATTTGGAGAGGGTAGTATTTATGGTCTCCATCCTTCTTCTGCCATATATTTTTGCTCTCATGAGAAATTTTTTGATGATACGCTCATCAAGGGGGAGGCCACAATGAAAGAAGCATAAAATTTAAAGAAATATCTTACCATTTATATGACAACTTCTGGTAAACTCATGAATTGGACTAAAACATTTATTTTCTTTGTCAATACTCCCCTTGAGTGACACAAGAAGATCTCCAAAATCTTAGGGTGCAACATTGGAAGCCTCCCCTCCTCTTAGTTTGGATTACCTTTATGTTATAAAGCTCCTGAGAGTTTTTGGAATTCTATTATTGACAGATTCAACAACAAGTTGGTGGGTTGGAAATGGGCGCTTCTGACCAAATCGGGGAAACTCCAACTCCTAAAATTGACTCTTCAAAATATTTCATTTATGCATTGAGTCTTTTCAATATTCCACATAAATTTTCCATGATTATTCAAAAAATTTAGAAAAGATTCCTATGGTTAGGAGTAGAAGAAAAGAAAAGTCTTAGTCTGGTAGCATGGGAAAATGTATGTAAACCCAAAATTAGTGGAGGGATTGGCCTGAGACCTATTAAAATTGTTAATAAAGCCCTCAAGGCTAAAAAATTATGGAGAATTTATGGGGATAGAAAAGAATTGAATGGAATCATAAGAAATAAATATCTCTTTAATTCTAGCACTCCAGAGGATTATATTATGGATGGAGAGAATCTGAGTGGCTCTTATATCTGGAATAGTATAAGTTATGCCAAATACATCATCATAATAGGTAAGAGATGGAAGCTAGGGAGTGAAAGGAGAATTGACTCTTGGGAAGATAATTGGATTCAAAAGGAGCCCCTCTCTAGCAATCAAGACTGGAAACAAGCCATTGACCTTTGTAAAGAAGTTTTTGGGGTCAAATTTAAGGATTACTGGAAAGAAAATAAGTGGAAGAACCTTGGAGCCATAGACATAAGATTCATATCTCTCCAACATGAGATGCAAACTTGGTGCATTAAGGAAACCTCCCAGGATAAAATTATTTGGGCCCCCAAGTCTAATGGTATTTATATGGTGGCTTCTTCTTGTGATATTTTTTCTACAAGGGAAGAAAGACCTCTATGTTCGTAAGTTTGGTACAAACTTCTCACTCCCAAAATAAATTTCCTTTTTTGGATCCTTGCTTAGAATAAATCCCTTACTCTAGATAATCTGACTAAAATGGGTTTTTATCTTGTTAATAGATGTTGTCTTTGTATGGAAGAAGCTAAAACTTGTGACCATATCATGTTGCATTTTTTCTATACTCATAGGGAATGGGATCTAATATTTAAAAAATGGAATCTTTTTTGGTCTCTTCCTTTCTTATGGAAGGATTTTGTCAATCAATGGAGTTGTATATTTTCTAATGACTTGGATAAAGATTTTTGGAAGCTTATTCCTCGCCATTTCTATTAGCGTATCTGGAAGGAAATAAATAACACAATATTCAGGGAGAAATATTCCAAACTAGAAGTTGATGGAAATCACATCTGTAGAGGGCTGGAGGAAAATTTCATTTCTACAATTAATTTTAGTAATCATAAAAATGCTCCCCATATATCTAAAGATGGTCTTATAAAGTGGAACTTTTCATCTCCTGATTCCCATTCCTATCATCCTATAACTACTTCCATGTGGATTTCCCCTCTGAGTGAATGGGTCAAAGCTAACTTTGATGGTGCATCAAAAGGAAATCCGGGAGCTACTGGTGGAGGTGGAATTATAAGAGATTGGAAGGGATCTTGTGTTGGTGATATTTTTGCTCCTCTGGGAGTGCAATCGAATCATAAAGCTGAAGCGATGGCTTCCCTCAATGTCATGCTGCTAGTGGAAAAGGTGGAATATAAAAAATTCTAGCTAGAAGGACACTCCCTACATATTGTCAATAATATAAAAGCCATAAGTAAATCATCGTGGACTATAGAGCATATCATTGATAAAATAAAAAATATTGTGTTGCAATTTGAATCCTTTTATGTCACCCATAACTTCCATGAAACTAACCAGGTGGTGGATGGTTTGGATAACCTTGGGGTTAGAAGTGATGTAACTTGCAAGTGGTATGGATCAACTAAGATTAATGAGGAGATTAATTTGTTATTAATCATGATAGAATCAACCAAAAGCAAGGAGTTATTAAAACATTAATGATCACATTACATGATTTGATTCAAAATTGAATTACGTCAAAGTTGAAGTGTCAAGTGGTGATTTATTCCCTTCATTACTTTCTGATTTCACATGCTTTCAAGGTCATTAAAAAGTGCTCTTGCGTAATTCTAGATATTCAAAGAATTTTAATGTTAGCCTAAGAGATTTGGATAGACAAGAGTCTAGAACTGAGTTGATTACTTTTTTTGGCTCTAGCACTAGGAAGGAGGAACCTAAGATGTGTGGGTATTTAAAGAGGAAGGAACCAAAGAAATGTAAGTGGGTTCATGAAAAAGAAGTGTGGAGAAAATTAAAGAAGGGAAAAGTGCACCATTATCTCAAACAGTTGCATGGGAATGACAAAGAGGTCACTAGGGCCTTTTTTGTACGTTGGGAGAAGGGTAAAGTGAATATCACAGGTAAATTTTTTTCCCTTACCTTAGACCTCCTAGCGGAGATCATTGGTCTTCCTCTCGAGGGAATTCACTTCTCTAAATACAGGAAGGTGGGAAACAAGGCGTACAAAGATTTTCCTAAGACAAACAAAGAGTGTACATTGATGGTGAAAGGTAAATTTGATTATGTTAGTTTGAATAAAATTAAGCTCATCTGGGGTCTGGTTCTTAGAGTGATAATGGAATATGTTACCCTTGACAAAAGGTATTCTAGAGTCTATAATTACCATTTTGTGCTGGTTAATCATTTTAGGCATGATATTAGGGTTTCCTTCCTTTTTAATTTTCTCAGTTCTCTTAACTAGAGCATTATGGATAATTCCTAAATAGGTTGACAATAAAAAAAGGAAGAATCATGATTCCTCTTCTTCTAGGAAGAAGGCTACTACTGCCTCTAACAAAAAATCCCTCAAAGCCCCTGTCAAAAATGAGTTTCTTTCTATTTTTGATGAGGTTGAAAGAATGAAATCTAAGGATGACCAAGAGGTTGAGTCTGAGTCAGAAATGTAGGACAAAGATGAAGCAAGTATGGATTACCTGAGAAGGAAAGGTAATACATATACTTAGAATTACAACACTTGAATTAATTGCATAGCATGTGGTAGATATGGATATGTAGTAGAAAAATGCATGAGAAAGAACCAGAGAGAAAGATCTTATAATTGGACAAGTACTGGTATAGCATGTTTTCACTATCACAAGGTCGGTCACTTGAGAAAAGATTGCAGAGACTGAGCACCAGAGACAAAAAAAAATACAAATGGAAATACAATTGAATAAATTATGAGGATAAGAAATCAAATGTGGAGAAAAACATCAAATAACAATACTAGATCAAGCACTGCAGTCGGTGACACCTCATCCATTGGATTAGGTGATATCACCACCTCCACCTAAGTAAATAAGGTATGTATAGAACTTAATTTCAATTAGTTATATCTTACAACAGTTCCTTACATCTAGTGAATGAACACCAAATTAGCATCAAATGAGATGCGTTATGGTACTATATGTTGAGAACTCAAAATGTGTATAGTCGGTAAAAGCATGTCCAGTTAAATGGTTGTTAGTCAGTGAATATTGGAAAGGTTAACCGAGTTGAAGTATCAATCGATGTAATATCTAGTATTTAACCGAGCTGAAGCCTTTGAAGTGTTAATTGAGCGCAACTATGTTTATCGAGTTGTGGTAGGTAAAGTATTTAATGCAAAAGTTTGAGTGAGGAAAGAAATTTTTTCTATAAAAATGAGATGGAGTTAGTCATTTCATCACACAACGATCACAAGAAGAACTAGAGCGACTTGACCAATTTGAGAAAATAATTTCTAGAGATTTTAATAGAGATTTAAGGAGATCCTAATCGAGTTTATCACTACTTCAACTAAGTCCCTCTCTCGCCGAGTTGCTTTACTGAAATATTTGTGAAGCCCTAAATTTGAGAAACAATGGCATCTTTATCAAAGGTTATGAAATCAAAGTCTGAGAGTGACAAGAAGGTCACATTGATTGAATCCATGACCTATGATGAACTCAAATACAAGTTGCACCCTGAAATAGCTTCATAGATTGATCAAGTGGGCACATTTTCTAGTATATTGCCTAGCGCTTTGTTGGTGCAAGACATACGCACATACATGCATTGAAAAATAAGTAAAATCAAAGATTTCAAGCTTCAATCCACTTACTAGGATTTGAGTGAGAACGGAAAGCTCAAGGATGAGCACAAACAGCTGGAGGTGAAGGGATTGTTGAATGCCCTATATTTCCTGAGAGAATTCAAAATAGAATAGATTAGGGTTTTATTTGGCATAGTGCATGAAGGTAAAATATGGCTAGATGAACCGGTTAAAATATCCAAGGATATTATACATGCGGTCATCAATTACCCTACTACTGATAAAACAAAGGCCATAAGGAATTCATCAAGGGTAGAGACCAAGAAGCTTACGTTAGCTAAATGTGATGGAAGAGGAATGAGAGTTAATATAATCATTGATCCAGATACAAGGTTTGGAGCCTATGTTATTGGCCAAAAGATATTTCAATCGAGCAGGCCAAACAATGTAACTTCTAGAGCTATAGATATTGCTTATAAGATTGTTAAGAAGGGTCTTCAATTGGACCTCTTGAATCTATTAATGAAAAAATTGGAGGAAAATAGGAGAACCATTCGGGTAGCAAAGATAAACACATGTAAGTTAGGTTCTCTACTGGTCTATATATTTTTCTACCTGCAAAACTTCTTTCCATCAGTCGGTAATGTTGACTGGAATGTCAACCGATCATTTATTATGCAAATAAGCATGTTTATTTAGAATCTAGGTCAATTTTTTTTTACTGTTATGGATGATTATTTTGGACAATTCAAGGATAGAATGCATGAAAGAAGTAGGATACCAGGTCAGCTGGTAGAGAAACATAAAAAAGATATATGTTTCCTAGTGGATATTGACACCACTTTGATCAAGGTAGTTGAACCAAGGACTGCTTGGTTACCCCCATTGGGCTATGAACTAGATATTGATTGAGCTTCTAGGTCAATAAAGACACGGTTGGTCGAGCCCAAAGATCCCAAAGATACTAGGTTTGGAACCTATGAGGAGGCTAAATTAGGAATAAAGATGGATCTTGTCAGAGTGAAAGTAAGTAGAAAATCCGAAAAGATGATGGACACACTGGTGAAATAATTTGGAGATGAAGAAGAAGAAGAAGAAGAATCAACAACTAATCTGGTTGAAGAAGCAACCGAGGAACAACTTTTAATTGGCAATAGTGAACATGAGGAGGATACCAAGTCAGATAAAGACATTCAATCTATACTAGCAAAGGTCACAGGGAAGAGGAAATAAGAAGAAAAATCTACAAGAGAAAGCACAAGATCCTCAATAGCTGCTTCTCCACTCCTGAAGAAAGGAATTACAAAGATAACAAGGACAACTCCCACTAAAACATATAAGAAGAAGAAGAGAGGTGCACAAGTCACCACTGAACAACCTAAGAAGAGGAGAAGGCTAATAATAGACAAAGATGATGTAGACTCAGAGGAAGAAGATGAGAAAGGTAAATTCGAGGTTGTTATAAATAAAATTCAGTTGGTAGATAAGTTAGCTAATAATATAAAGGAGATAGGGAGTCTAACTCACCCTAAGATGAGTTGGTATGTATATATGACCATAAAGGATCGGGAGAAAGTCGAGGAAACTAGCATTCAAATGATGATCAAGTTTAAAAGAGTACCTATTGAGTTTGAAAGATATATTCCCAAGGAATTATATGAGAAAGTGTCAGGAAGGTTGACATATGCCCTACATACAGAGAAGAAAATGAGGGAACACTCATTGATTTTGGCAACACCTACCTTATCTATTTCTGAGATAGAAGAAATGATGAAGTAGTATTCCAAACAATTATTGATGATGCGTAGAGAAATAAAGATTTTGGAAGGTAACCTTGAGGGAGTTGATGAAAATAGCAAGCTTCTATGGACCACAATTTTGCAAGCTGGGCCAAAAGTTGATCAACTTGCACTAGCTATCATTCCTGAGAAGAAGGACAAAATAAAAGGAAAAGGTGTTTACTCGAATGATACTGACATAACCACCAAGGACCCAATAAATATATCTAATATTGAGATAGAAGATGATACTTATTCGATGGATTTCTACCCGACCGTATATACTAAAGAATATTAACAAGATGCTCCTGAGCAGCTAGTAACTACGAGGACAAAAGATGTCATGATTGAGGAAATTACACATGGAGATCCTGATGACGATGTAAATGATGATGAGGGCATCAATATTTCTATGGATGACACTAAAGAGAACCAACCTAGTGAGGTAGCAACACTTCATATACTAGGTGATTTACCTATACTATCTCAAGCAATTGAGATTGCTACACAAGGGGAAGCCGAAGGCTGTACACCCGAGAAGAAAAAGGATACAACCAAGGGATAGGGTATAGAAGATAGGAAAGATACACATGAGCCTGCCAAAAAAGATGTCAAAAGGAAAGAACCAGAAAAGAATAGACTTGTAGAGTCGGCTACAACAGAAACAAAATAAGATGCCCAAGGACAAGACATCGAGATACCATTCACTAGGTAGGAAAAGGAAGAGAGCATGTCTATCGAGAAAGATAAGACAAATCTAAAGACCAAAGGTCTAGTACCATACAACAAATCCCCCACACCAGTGAAAAAGAAAAAGAAGAAACATGGTAAGGGTCCTGTCACACTAGATGAGATTATTGAAATTCCTAAATGTGATCCTAGGACTCTAGACCCTGAAGCCTTAAGAAGGTATGGTGAATTGTGCACAAGAAAGACTAGACAGATAAAGTTAAGGCAAGAAAGTAAAAGAAAACAAGTTTTAGAGGAACTTAGAGATATTTTGATACAAGTAGTCCCCGACATCAATGTTGATGAGGAAACTCCCATCATTGATCAACTTGCCACTCTAACTAGCCACATCAATCCCCTTAATGTAGATGCAAAGAAGAGGATAGAAGAACAAGAAGAGGAAAAAATTCAAATAAAACTAGAAGAAAATATAAGCTAGGAAGTGGCAATCAATAAGGTCAAGCTATCAGAGGTCATTACCAATCTTGACACTATTATTCATCAGGTAATAAATTTTTTGAATAAGTTATGCACCCTAGACCACTTCACTACCAAGCTTAATGAAAAGATAAAGAAGCTTGATGAAGATATGCAAGTTTTTTCAAATAATTATTTAACCAAGCCCAATGCATTTCATGAGCATTATTCAAAAGCTCAAGAAATCCAGTAGTTAAGAATTGACTTGAGAAAGCAAGAGGATACAATCAAAGAGCAAGTAACCGAGCTTCAGGCTGAATTTCTTCCCCATCTTAAGATAATGGAGAGACATGTGAATAAGGGAAAGGACTTAGTTGCCACATCGGAGATATCAATTTTAGAAAACATCTTTGATATGCATGCACAAGTTAGTTTAGAGAACATTGCTATTGAGAACCTGAAGGAGGAATGGGAAAACCTCTTGGATTCACTAAAGAAAACCCATCAGAATATTTTTTATAAGCTGTGAGTACATTACTTTTTGCCATTAATTTCAAAAAATGAGGAAATTGTATGTATATACATATAATTGTATATACTTCACACCGAGAGAATGTACAAAGGGGGAGTTCACATATGATTCATATTTTTGTTAAGTTCAACTTTTTGAAGTCAGTACATATACATAAAGTTTTTTATAGGGTGGCTGCAAGAATTTGAGTCCCACTTTTAGGCAAAAAGTGGAAGTGTTTTCCCTTTTTTTCAAATTTCATGTCAATTGATGTCTAAATTTGAGGCACTTAGAGATTGAATCTCCAAAAAAATTAGTAATAGAAAATATAGTTGTCAGAGTTTACTTTTCAAATATGTAACTTATTTAAATACCCACATGGTATAAATTGCTTTTCAGTAGGAATGTTTAAAAATCATGTTTTCAAAATGGCTATTTCAGGACCATACCATAGCCGTGTACGAACACCATATTTTGACTTAAATAAATAAATTTTTGCAAATCCTTCTGGGGAAATATACCTAAGACACCAAATATTGGTGAGCATATTTTTCCTTATTTTTTTATTGAATATATTTTTTTAATTAATTTTTAATTGACTATAAAATACATTTTCAAAACCTCTGGTGTACAGGCACCATAATTTGATGAGAATTTCATATTTTTTCAAAATTCTTTTTTTTTTTTATTATTATCTTCAAGAGAATTGTATCTAGATTAGTGTCATAATTTATTTTCCAAAAAAACTAAAAACAAAAAGTTATTAATGTTTTAGTGAACCTCGGTATTTTATGTTTAGGTACCACTTTAACTAATAAATAATGGGTGGCTGCAAGAAGTTGGGTGCCAATTTTTGGCAAAAAGTGGAAGTGTTTTTCCTATTTTTCAAAATTCTTGTCAATTGATGTCAAAAATTGAGGCACTTAGAGATTGAATCTCAAAAAACTTCACTAATAGAAATTATAGTACTCGGAGTTAGCTTTTCAAATATGTAATTTATTTCAATACCCACATTGCATAAATTAAATTTCGTAGACATATTTAAAAACCACTTTTTCAGAATGCCTGTTTCAGGACCATACCTCACCCGTGTACGACCACCCTTTTTTGACACAAATAAATCAATATATGTTAATCCTTTTTAGGAAAGATACCTAAGACACTATAGATTGATGAGTATATTTTTCCTTTTTTTTTTTTTGTATATATTTTTTTTTATTGATTTTTAATTGACAATAAAGTATATTTTCAAAACCTCTAGTGTATGGCCACCATAATTTGATGAAATGTTCATATTTTTCAAAAAAAAAAAAAATTATCTTGAAAAGAATAGAATGTAGATTGATGCCATATAATTTTTTTTTGCAGAAACCTTAAAATAAAAAAGTTATTAAAAGTTTAGTAAACCTCTGTGTTTCACATTTTCATACCTTTTACTATTGATAAATATAGGAAAAATAGTAAAATTTATTATATCGTCAAGAAATTCACATTTATGGAATCAGGACAACGAAATCTATAATGGGTTTTTGTTTCATCAAAAAATTCGAATTGAAAGACGCTCAAAAAATTCGTTAAAGACAGAAAATTAATGTTAAAATAACTTAGTCAAATTTATGAAGGTGAAGACATAGGGTCGATGGGACCAAGCCTAAATCATGCCTATCCCATACCAAAAACCGAGGCAAGTTCAGTTTCCCGCCCCAAGCTTTGAAATTTAAAAAAATGGGTGCCCGTTTCAAAAGTAACCGTTAAGGAAACGGGCACCCGTTTATTTAAAAAATGGGTGCCCGTTTTAAAAACGGGTGCCCATTTTTTAAATAAACGGGTGCCCGTTTCTAATTAGGCCGTTGGAAAATGACAGGTGCAGAAGTACAGAGGTACAATGATTGAATCATTATTCAATCATTGTACGACTGTACCCGTGCGCAGACAGAATGTTTTAATAAATTTAGACTTGGTTTTGTCTTGTTCTGGATTTGACACTTGTTGGATTAAAAATTCATCCAAATATGGGATCAAAGCAACGTAGAAAGAGACAAAAGATAGAAAATAAAGAAAAGGAAGCAAAACGTCAAAGAGAAAGAAGAGCAAGAATTAGAGAGGTTAGTAATGCCGGAGCTTCAAGTTCAATAGTAGCTTTAAAGGAAGAGAGCATTGAGAACACTGTAATGGATGAAGAGCCAGAAAGAGGAAATACAAATCAAGAAAATCCAGGTGCATCTACTAACCCAGTATTGGGTACTGGTATGTCTTCACAACCCCGTATATATTCTGAAAATGAAATTCATGATTTATTTCAAGCAGGCTACGAAATAAATGATTTGAATTTTATTCATGGAAGTACAGTAAGAAATGAAAGTCAAACACCAGTTGAAAAAGAAATTGAAACCCCACCTATGACTGAAAATCAAACCCCAACTGATGGTGAAAATAAAATTACAACTAAAATTGAGAGTGTGGATGTAGACATGGAAACACCAGTTGAAAATGAAACATGTTTAAATGATAATGAAATGGGTAATCTTTTTCAATTGAATAGTGGTGTGTTAGACAATCTTCGTGGCTTGGTTTCATGGAGGCAAATTAGGACATATGGTAACAGATTGTTCAAACAATTTTTTTATAACAAGAAATTTGGGTTTCAATGTCAATTGATGTTACAATTAATGAAAATGACAAAGATGCGGAAAGTGATGAAGAGGTTAGGAGTCAATGTGAAAGAAAAAAAAAAGGATGAGTCTTTGAAACAAGTTGTTTCGACTATTGCTAATGCCTTTGATACAATTGGAAAGAAAAGTCGTTCTAAAGATAGAAATGCGGCACGACGAGCAATAACAACAGCTTTAGTAAACAAATCAACCCATGATAAAAGAATGATGAGTAACATAAGTGGATATCTTAATATTCATCGTAAAACTTTGGCAAAAGCTGTGAAGAGAAGAGTTGACTTTGAAAGTGATCCAGCTAACAACTTATGGACCTATAGTGGCAGACTCCCGAGATCTGATATGAAACTTACTAGTGAAGTGAAAACATTGATTGAAAGATTTTGGAAGGATAATACAAGAGTATCGCCAAATGCCAGGGATGTTCTAAAATTAAGAGTTGGCTCAAAAATTCGTGAACCACATCCAAAACACCTTTTGGACATGACTCAAACTGAATTATTCAAAAAATTTGTAGATGAAAAGGTGTTATCAATCAGCATAAGTCAAAGATCATTTGAAAAGTGTAAACCTTGGTATGTAAGGGTAAACAAGGAAAGAGTCACATGTTGTTGTAAAACTCATGTCCAATTTCGTTACCATTATGATTTATTTCAATCTATATGTGGTACTATGCATACTAAAGAAATGTTACAGGAATGTGGTATCCAAATTCCACCTCAAGTTATAAAGGAGTTCATCTCAAGTTTGTTTTGTAACCCACATAATGACCAATATTTTCTTTTCAATGCATGTGTTTCTGGTGTATGCAATATATGTGGCAATCTTGCATTATTAGATGAGTGTTTTCATGAAACTCCTACAACTGAATTCGGACAACAAATGATTGATGTGCAAAGATTTAAAACTGTTGAATATCCATTGAAGGATGGAAAGGTTGGAAGACGATGTGACCTAATAAATGAAAGCATTAGTGTTCACGCATTCATGAACGAATTCAAGTGTAAGATCATACCTAAATATGTGAAACACTCTCATAATGCTAGATGGCTTGATGAACAATTTCGCATGTGCAAGAATACATTCCCAGTGGGTAGTTTACTTTCAGTAGTAGACTTTGCAGAGAACTATACTCTTGCACCACAAGATGAGATCCAATCTCAATATTATAATTCAGTACAAGTAGCCATTTTTGTTCATATTGTCTATAGGCATGCACCTTATAGTACAGAAGAGGATAAATTTTTTTTGAGGGAGTACCACTTCTATATGAGTGATAATAAACTACACTCATCAGAGTTTGTGCAATATTGCATGGAGACATTTTATGACAATTTAAAGGAGAGAAAAATTCAAATGACACAACATCTAATATGGTCAGATAATTGCATAGGTCAATTCAAGAATGCTAGAATGTTTTATTGGTTGAGTAGGACACATAAGAAAACCAATGTCGAACATATCTGGAGTTTTTTTGAAGATGGACACGGGAAAGGAGAACATGATGGTGCTGGTGCATGTGTTAAGAGAGCCCTTTCAAGAGAACAACTCAAGTTTGAAGAAAAATCCAAATTTAAAAATGCACGTGAAATTGTTGAATGGTGTAGTACAAGTTTATCTACAGGATCAAATCAGAATTCTACAATCAAACGTTTCTTCTGGCTAGTAGAAGAGAATTATATCCTTTCAAGATATGAGTGTGATACGATAAATGGGTCAGCAAAATGGCATTCATTTAGAAGTTCTGATTCTAACACTTGGACTATATGGACTAGGGAGCTAGCATGTTTTTGTCAATTTTGTGTTGCAGGTGAATGGGAACAATGCGAGAGTACAGAATGGGTTGAAGAATGGAAACAAAGATCCTTAACACCTACTGAGACACAAGTTCCAGGCGATTCAACTAGTGAAGACCCAGATCATGCATTTGCATCAGAAGATTATGATCGTGTTTCAGATCTGATACAACCTGGTATTTATTTATTTAAATTTACATTTATAAGTGTAGGTTTTTTTACATACATGCATATAAAACTAATTATTTTTACAGGGCATGTGTATGCTGTTGTTGCACCTGAGGATAATGATGAGCAAACTGAGTACTGGCTTGCTAGATGTCTGGAACCTAAGAAAAAGTTGATATGTCATCAAGTAGATGATGATGGTTTTCAGTATCCAATTGGGTCTGTTGTGGTTGTTGGTACATGGCTACGAAAATACCTAACAAGAAGAAATGGGTTACCAGCGTTTGAGGACTACCAATCAGAAAAGAAAATTATGCAGTATTCTCATTTAGTGGTGGCAACGAATATCAAATTAGAAAGATACAAAGGGAGGCCCACCAATAAAGTCTTATGGACCCTTTCAATGGAAGAGCATGAGGCAATCATAGAAGCATTACAAAAAAGAGAGGATGCAGATGGTACACTAGGTTGAATCAGATTTAGAGACATGTGAGTGCTTTTTAATTATGTTGAAAGTTTATATAGTTAGTTCTATTAGACATTAGACATGTACAAGTTCAATATATTATTATGTCAAATTTGGAGTTAGTTCTAATTAATTTCTTGTTTGAATAGGTATCAACTACAACTTTACACATGTGTGACACTCATATGCAGATGGTACACTCTAATAAATCACATGTGTACATGTGTAAGTGTTTTTTAATTATGTCAAGTTTATAGTTAGTTAGATATTAGACATTAGACATGTACAAGTGATAGATCTTATTATGTCAAATTTATAGTTAGTTGTGCATTAAAGACAGTTTTTCTAATTAATTTCTTATTTGAATAGGTATAAAGTGTACAACTTTACACACGTGTGACAGTCATATGCAGGAGCCCTAGAAGATGATACATTAAATTATTTCATTGAATGTTTATTTTATTTTTAATCATATTGTAATTGGGCTAAGAAGTGGGGTTTTCTTACTAGTTCTTTCCCTATGGAGCCCTTGAACTAGTCATATATATAAATAATAATATCATTTATTGATGTACCATGTGTTATGATTCATGTATACTTATTAATTTGTTCATTTTTTAATTCAAATTCTACAATTAATTTGATGTGACATATAACTTGAATAATTTGATGTGACATATTAATTAATGATATCCATTATCTAGTTATCTAGTTATGTAGTTATCTTATTTTATCTCTACTTATCTGATTCACATTATATTTATTCACGTAGAGTATTTACATGCAATCCATCTTATTAAAAAAATCTTAGATCTAAAACAAATATTCTAATTTAATCTATGACATGTACATATATCGATCAACCAAAAAAAAACTAATTCACATAACATGTCACTCTAGTCCATATATAACATGTCCAAATAACTAGTCCAAATAAAACATGTCCATAAAACATACATCATTGGTCCAAATAAAACAAGTTCATATATAACAAGTCCATAAAACATGTGAATAGTCCAAATATAACAAGTCCATAAAACATGTCAATAGTCCAAATATAACAGGTCATAGTCCATATAACATCTAGAAATAGTCCATATATAACATCTGAATAGTCTATATAACATGAAAACACAAGTAACATCTAAGAGCCTGGATCGCCCATCTGATCTGCCGTCCTCTTCACTCCATGTGAAGAGGACGGAGATGTATCATCATGTTGTACACCATCAAGTGACTGTAAACATAAATTATGAAGAGATAACATAAGAAGTGGGTTTAAACAAATAATTCACTTACAAACAAAATAAATATTGAATATACATATATCAAATAAATTACCGTGGAACCCTGCTGAGTAGTTTCCTCTGTGGGAGGAGGACCTGGAGTAAAAAACGTCACTGTGGTAATGTCCTGTACAAAATAAATTGCAAATTTATTATAATAATATTCCCTAAAAATGACATGTGCGTCATGATTCAAAATTATTGGAATTTAATATATTAATAACTATGACCTCAAAGGATGATGAGGCCTGCATCTGGCTGAGTCCTACACCATGACCACATGAAACTATACTCGCTAATGGTTCTGAGGGTACATCAGCAGGGAATGATGTGGTGAAGGCCTACACAATTGTAAAAAGTAGAAGTGAATTAGAATATACACATAAATATGTGAGCATGTATAAATAGTTAAATTCAAATTAAAATGCAATATGCATACAAGCGGTATATGGGGAGTGTCCTCTGTGACCGATGGTAGAGTACCCATCGAACTGCTGCCAAGGTGGTATGAAGTGTGACCCTACAATATATATTTTGAAAACAAACATTATTAAAGTAAAGTTTCAACAATAAATATTTCTAGGGGTCGAATAGACATGATAAAAACACATACAGTGAAAGGTGCACCAACATCTGAAGCAGTTGAATGGACATGGTGACGGTCCATGGATGTCATGGTCTCCTCTGCCCCCTGTCCGACAAAAATAACATATTTTGGTTGATATGGTTTGTGTGTCTGTACATATATATGTAGACAAAATATTTTATCACTATTATATAGATTACCTCTGCGCTAGATAAATCCACTGCATATAGAAGCTCAACAAATGATGAGAACTCGGCAGGTCGATCCTCTGTGTCATCATATCCTCCATGTGCACCCTCTGCATCATCAAATCTGTCATCTGGCCCCTCACTCTGTGGACCAATACATATGTCCCCGCAGCTGGTGCAAACATGTGCTGTGCTCTGGGGTGCCCTAGCCATCCTGAACTGCTTAGCTAAATCACCTGAAAGGGCGCTCAATGAACCAAGAGCAGAGGTGACTGCTCGGTGGTGTACTGGCGCTGGAATCACAGGAGCCGGATAAGAAACAAGGGGCTCCTCACGTGGATGATTTCTGACTCTATCACTCAGCTTTGCCCCAGGCCTGTCCTGAGGCATGCCTCTACCAACCCCTTGAAATGCTCTCATGTCAAAATAATTGGGTTTTTTACCCAATTCAAACTTAGCCCACAATTTTCTCAAAAAGTACATGGGGACCTCGTGATTTGTGTGTGGTGGATGGTCAAATACCATCCACCACCGCTCCCAAAAGTGCTGTGAAATCAACGGGTGCTTGCACCAGCGAATAGATATTCTTGATTTTTTGGGGTTTATTTCTTCCCCTGTTTTCGGATTCTTAAACCACCGAGCAAAATCTGCTTTGCTGATTTTAAGATCATTCACCTCTTTATAGGTGAGTCCATCAGCACAGAATATTCTCATGGAATCTCTCCATGACTGATAGCTGTCCAACTCGTCATCGAGGGACTGGAGAGAATGTACTATGCTTTGCATAGTATCTACAAGGCGTAGTAGATGTGCGGAGGGGTGGGGATCATGTCTAACCGTCTCAATGTCCCTGATAATAGAGGCGATATTACGCCTCATGTCCTCTCTAAGCTTCTCTGCGGTACGAGGAGGTGGTGGAGGTGGGGGTGGTGGTGGTGGTGGTGGTGGTGGTGGGGGTGGTGGGGGCTGATCTCCTGAATGCTCGTTCATCATGTGTAAACTGCATATATAAAGTATTTGAACTTGTAAATGAAAAGTATTTAAACACATGAATAATCTAAACATATATATCTCTATCTTCACATGTACACATTTATAAAGTATTTGAAAATGTAAATGAAAAGTATTTAAACACATGCATAATATATTAGGTCTTAAGGGTGATAGTACATCCTAAATTACGTCTTATGAGTACATACTAGCTCCTATTAGGTCTAAAGGGTACATAATAGGTCCTATTAGGTATTAAGGTTACATACTAGGTCTTAAGGGTCATATTAGGTCTTAAGGGTCCATACTAAGTCTTAAGGGTCATATTAGGTTTTAAGGGTACATACTAGGGTTTAAGGTTCATATTAGGTCAGATTATTAGGTCCTATTAGATACTATTAAGGGGTTATATTATGTATATATTACGTCCTATAAAGAGAGTTTACTTTGTAAATGTTTATTTCTTTTCAATAAGGTTATATTTTATATTGATTTAGTTGGTTTGTTAATATAATATTCAGATGTAATATTAAACTATTTACTTATTTAATTATTCATATACATTTTTAATTTACTTACATTCTAAACTTGCTACGATGTATTTGTTTAAAGATATATAATGTATTCCTTTATTGGTCAATTTGAAAATAATTACTTTTTAGTACATTGAACATGACGAGAGAGGCTCGACAGAGAGAAGAAAGTTCAAGGGAGAGAGATGAGATAGTGGAGAGAGGACGTGAGGAGAGAGGAGAGAGAGAGATCAGAGAGAGGAGCTAGCAGGTGAGGAGAGAGAGAGGGGAGAGAGAGAGAGATGAGAGAGATTATTAGGTGACATATTAATGATATTGGTCACATCATATGTCACATCATATGTATTGGTCCAGAGAGTGAGGGGCCAGATGACAGATTTGATGATGCAAAGGGTGCACATGGAGGATATGATGACACAGAGGATCAACCTGCCGAGTTCTCATCATTTGTTGAGCTTCTATACGTAGCGGATTTATCTAATGGTTCCATACTAGGGTTTAAGGGTCATATTAGGTCAGATTATTAGGTCCTATTAGATACTATTAAGGGGTTATATTATGTATATATTACGTCCTATAAAGAGAGTTTACTTTGTAAATGTTTATTTCTTTTCAATAAGGTTATATTTTATATTGATTTAGTTGGTTTGTTAATATAATATTCAGATGTGCAATATTAAACTATTTACTTATTTAATTATTCATATACATTTTTAATTTACTTATATTCTAAACTTGCTAGGATGTCTTTGTTTAAAGATATATAATTACTTTTTAGTACATTGAACATGACGAGAGAGGCTCGACAGAGAGAAGAAAGTTCAAGGGAGAGAGATGAGATAGTGGAGAGAGGAGGTGAGGAGAGAGGAGAGAGAGAGATCAGAGAGAGGAGCTAGCAGGTGAGGAGAGAGAGAGAGAGGGGAGAGAGAGAGACAGATGAGAGAGAGAGAGAAGAGAGTTAAATGGAGAGAGATAAGAGAAAGAGAGAGGAGAGAGAACATGACCAGAGAGGAGAGAACATTAGGTTTTCATTTACAATTGTCTACATTTTAGGTTTTCGTAAATACAATTTTATATATTCTAAGTTTTCATTTTCAGTTTTTTACAAATACATGATTTCTAAACAAATTGAAAAGTAAATTAAAACATAAATAAATGAAAAACTATAAACATACATTCATTTTTTAAATAAATTCGTATAATGCTATTTAAAAACAAAAATTAACTTTTTATATGTTTTAGGTTTTCGTTTACAATTTTAAATATGTTTTTGGTTTTCTACGTTTTAGGTTTTCATTTTCAGTTTTCTACATTTTAGGTTTTCGTTTTCAGTTTCATTTTAGGTTTTCATTTTCTATTTTCAGTTTCATTTTAGGTTTTCATTTTCTGTTTTCCACGTTTTAGGTTTTCGTTTTCAATTTTCTCTATTTTAAGTTTTTGTTTTCAATTTTCTACTGTTCAGATTTTTGTTTTCAATTTTCTACTGTTCAGGTATTGATTCTACTTTCTACTGTTTAGGTTTTTGTTTTCTACTTTCTTACGTTTTAGGTTAAATTGTTTTCAATTGCACATTATTTCTAAATAAATCGAATAACAAATAAAAACATACATTTCATAATTTAAGAAAATACATTCATTTTTAAAATGCATACTTAAATAACTATTTAAAACTAAAATTTAACATTTTACTACTTAAAATGAACATGAAAAATAAAGTAACAAAAATAAAAATGATAAATACGTACCTGGAACTCGAAAAAATGTGTTTGTGGGGTCGACAGGCGTCTAACAATCGGGTAGGCGATTCTGAAAAACGTAGATCCCGTTTCCTGTTGCTAGAAAATGACAGGAAACGCACTAAACCAAAAAAATATATACTTTTTCAAAAAAGGTGCCCGTTTTGTATCAGTTGACCGAACCTAAACGGGCACCCATTTTATTGCAGATCGGAGTGCTGAAGGAAAACGGGCACCCGATTTTTAAAAAACGGGCACCCATTTCGTGCGGTGCATTTTTCCAAGCCGTGGACTTCCGCGGAATTGGCACCCAACTTTTTGCACGTACCCTAATGCAAAATTAGTAAAAATAATCACATCACTATAAAATTTACATTTTTAAAATCAGGACAGTGAGAACTCTAATGGGTTTTTTTTTCATAGAATGATACGATCAGGAAGGCCCTCAAAAAATCACGGCAAGGAAGAAATCTGCCATTGTAGTGCCTTAACCAAATTTTTGGAGGTCAAGGCATAGGCTTGGTTCTACCAAGTAGGAACCAAACTGACTTTGGAACGAAATTTGAGGTTGATGTGTGCTTCCCGCTCATGTCTTAAGAAATGGGCGCCTATTTTTTTAAAAAAAAATCAAAGTGTGAAAATGCATTTTTAATTCTAAAAAAAATAAAAATTTAGAAGCAAGCACCTGTTTTTTAAAAAAAATGGGCACCCATTTTTTGAATTAAGGATCAAGTGCCCGAACCTAAAATGAGGGCCCATTTTTCGAAAATGGGTGCCCGTTTCGAGTGACATCTCTCATTTCTACAAGACTTCCATGGAACTAGTACGTAACTTTGTGCATTGACCCTATACTAATGGAAAAGGGGGAGAATGTTACTCTTATTTGAGCATTAATGGCTGTCATTGGTATCATTTAGTCATTGAGTCAGTAAGAAGACAAGACAAGACAATCAGTCAATATACAGATCCTATACATTGAGCAAGATACAAGGCAGATCTCTAAGTTAACCAAACATAACTTTGACCGAGTACTCTTACCGAGCCAGATGATCATCGAGTACCAAGAACTACGGTCGCCAAGCATTCATATGAACTGAGCACCAGTTAATTACTGAGAGATGAATGCAGTGAACACTGAGTAAAATAGGAAACAACATAGTAGTTTGGAATGGCACAAACATCAAGGCAAATGGTTTACACCGATCAGAAAATAGTTTACCAAGATTGAGACAAAATTTAATATGTATGTAATCATTAAATTGTTGATGATTCCTATGCATTATAGATCTAAGTTATTTATTTTCACCGTTGATCTTAGGTTTTCTAAGATATTATAAAACCCTAATTAGTTCAAGTTAGTTTGATAAAAAAATTGTAGATATGTCATTTTGATATTGTATCATCAATAACTAGCCACACTTAGGACATCAGAAGATCAGACAGGGTTTTGACATAAGGATTTGATATAAGTATTCATTTTTTTAGAATAGACATAAGGCTACCAAGCACTACAGAAGGAGATACACATCACTACAAGGTGATATCTTTATAGTATTTCACAAATCTAAATCAGGCAAGTTTGAGTTGTCATTTACAGATATATCCTACTATTACTCTTTAACCATTGTAGCAGATTTCTAAATCTCTTAACAGAATGAACTTAACAATTCTATTGTAGATCCCTTAATTGAGTGCACACTTGATTGTGTTTCTAATATCCTCTAACTAGGTAGATCTAGTTGATCTTATTGTTAGTCCTAACATGGTAAGATCACCAGAAGTGATCACATTCTTTTTAGCCTTAACCAACATACTTTGTTACTGCAGTAGTGAAGCTTTGTGGGTGTCATCCCCACCACAGCTTTTACCTTCTAACAAGGTTTTTTGTGATACCAAAACATTTTTGTTAAGTGTATGAAGTTTCATGAATGGTTTATTGATTAGGTTACATGCATTTACATTTTTAGTTATATTTGAATGTATGTTACATGCAATAGAATTCAGTCAGTTAATGTTATCAATGCTTACAAAGTTTCAGTCTTGAAAATTTTTAAAGGTACTGATTCACCCCTCCCCTCTCAGTACATATCTTTCCTTAATCCCAACACCGACCTATTGTAATTCTTTGTGGATTTTTATAAGCCCTATATTTTTATCTATCAGTTGATCATTCATATCTATTACCTCGTGGATGATGTGGCATTGTCCTCCATGACTCTAGATTGGCTTGTATACTAGCCAAGCGCCCCTTTATTTTGGAATAAATTATTTTACCTTAGTCAAGCACACAACAAATAGTACTCACATCCTCATTAGCAGTATCAACATCTTTGAGTAGACATTTACTTCTTTTTTTTCTTTCCAAATAACACTAGCCTTAAAGGCTCAAGCTTTCTCATTAGGCATTTATAGAATCACCATACTATTCAACACCACAAACCTACTAATAGAAACTACCATCTTAATATTTTTAAAAAAATTTCCAATAGTGTCTTCCATCTTTTTTATATTGACCTCTTGATCCATATTCATAGACTTAACACCCTTGGCCATCGCCTCAATTAATGTCAACATTTTGTTGGAGCTATCTTTGTCTAAACCCTTATGACCCACGTTCTATAAATCATTCAACCTGGTGAAAAGGGAATTCACATCATCTTTGATAAAATTAATTTTAGAAACAAACTAGTTGGAGAAATTAACTTGATCATCAATAGAGTTTTTGAGAAGCCACATCAATTGTATCATCTACAAGTGCATAATATACATTCATAGTAGCATCCATGGGAATATAAACATGAAAATCTCTCTTAGCCTCCTAAAGAACCACATTATCAGAATGGAACCATGCAATGTGAGAATCCTCATCCATGTCCATCGTAAATTCTTCAATGCAAAGTCCTCCTTTAAATGCTAGGTCAGATTCCCTTGATTGTCATTCGTTTCCACCTCTCTACTTACTCTTTTGGATCTTTCTCTTATTTTACCTTTTTCCCTCTTTTAGGGACTAGATGAGTCTCAACATCTAAGGTGATCCCTTTCTCTTTCAACCCTAAATGTGCTAGGAGCATAGGAAATAAGGACCACTCCACATCATCATGTCTATAAGAAACAAGGGAAACATAGTCCTCCTCATTTCCATCAGTCTGATTACCATTTGACTAGGAGGGCCTAGAATATTTGTTTCCTCTCTTAGAACCCTTCCTATTTTCAATATGAAAAGGAACATCCTCATCCAAAACAACATCATCTAGATCAATGGACATAATATAGTAATCAACATCTACATTCTAAGCTATTCAATTTTTTATTTAAGCTATGAGGGCTTTAATGTGATAGACACATATTTGTCATACTCTTTAATGAGGAAAATGTTAAAATGTGTAGAACAAAACAAAATAGAAATTGCAAAATATATGATGATTGTAGAGAAAACATTAAATGATATATTTGATTTTCTTCTCAATATTTTTTACATTGCTTGCCAATTGGCTTTTCGAAGCCTTATTTTTAGTGAATAACTTCATATAGGAATGTAACTAACCAAACTAACCTACCTATTTATCTAATAACCTAGAATTAACTATTAATGTAAAGAATCCAACTCTACTCCTGTTATTACATTAATTTTAATAGGAGTAGAATATTGCAAGGGTTCAACACCCAGTTAATCCAAACACTTTGACAATATACCTTCACCAATCTTCCTTACTCATTCAAGAAATAAAAATACCTTAAAGTACACTATAGATATTTGGGGCTCTTAACCTCGCTTTGATATCACTTATTAGAGCTTCTGCTCATTTGGACAAACTACAATTAGAAACCTAAGACCTTCCTTTTTACTTCTGGAATGCTTTACCAACTGGGCTACTTATGGTGTCCATCTTTTGTCCAAATGTAACTTATTCCCAACACCCCCTTATCCTACACTCTATATGCTTGTTAGAGCTTCTGCTCATTTATACTAGTTTAAGCTCAAATATAGAACATTTCATTTGTTATTGGAGTGCTTCTACTAACTGAACTACTAGCCCATCTTGATCAGCACATCTTTGATCCAAATGTAGCTTGTTTCCGACATCAGGCGCATTGGCAGATTATAAGAGATACCCAGTTTATGATATCTTAAAAAAAACATAGGTTAAATGTTTGTTATGATTTCAATTTTGAGATTTTTGCCTTTTTGGACAGGCATGAACGTTGTATCGAGTTGTACCAGATTTGAACTTGGGGAATGAAGGGCATGTAGATCATGCTGAAGGGGTGCCAGTAATCAATTGTTACTACAACGAAGAAAAGAAGTACGGATGTCCTCAAGAGAGAGAAGCCCATGTAATCAGATATCGTGAAAAGCGTCGGAGCAGATTGTTTCCAAAACGAATCAGATATCAAGTCCGAAAACTTAACGCAGAGAAACGACCGCGGATGATGGTCGAACTTATCACAGTTAATCTAATTTCATCATTTCAATAAATGTTTGCTCTGTGATTATGCTTCTCGTTAATTTTTCTTTCTTTTCTTTTACTGTGTTTTATCAGGGTCGATTTGTAAAGACTGCGAGTGATGTTTTGTTGGATTGAAGAGCCCACCAGAACAGATGTAAAACCACAGTATGCTCAACAAGTGAGGTGAATCTTCTGCACTTTTTTACTTAATGATAACTAAATGTTTATTAATAAGTTTCATATATAGAAATAACTGATCATTTATTAGCTTTTTTGGTTCATAATTAGTTTATTTTATTATAATTAATTTTAAAAGAGCTCAAAAAATGAAAATTAAAAGTTCATCAATAAGTTTAATATGTACAAATAGCCAAGCATTTTTTATCTTTTTTCGTTAATAATTGGCTTATTTGTACACTACTACTAGGACATTTGTGCACAACTAACTACTTTTGTGCACAACTAACTACTGGGACATTTGTCCTTAAGTGCTTACAATTTTGAGTGTATGGTTATTGGGGCATCTTTAAGTAGGTGTTGGGTGACACTTTGAAATGATCACTTTTTTATGCTTTTTCACTTAGCGAATTCTACAGGGAACATCATTACTACCCAAAAGCCATAAAATATTTTTGTATGTAGTTAAGTCGCATATGGATAGTTAAGTCGCATATGGAGACAACAAAATAAAAATCGTTGAAACTTGATTTATAGTTTAGACTCTATGTTTGTGCAAAGTTAGTTGTGATGACTATTGCCATGCTTCCCTTAATAGCATATATTGCAGTTTAATTTTTATTTGAATGATTTAAATATAAAGGGAAGAAGTATTATTTTAATGTTTAGTTTATGTTTGCTTTAGGATATGATTATGAGTATTATTTGATTTGTTTTTTTAGGTAATTTAGTTTTAAATTTTTATTAAGTGAAAGAATGTATATTTTAACAAATAAATATGATATCAAATCATTAAGAAAAATAGATGGTATAAGATCACATTTTAAACTTAAACTATTTGAGTGTAATAATCCCAAAAAAGAAAATGTGACAAAGATACAAATAGAGCATATACTGTCCCAAAAGAAAAGAAATTATAAATTCAAATGGTTATTTTAAGTAGCACATGCTACCAGTACTAAGGGGTGAACCAAAAGGGAGGGTAGAGGATGGTGGCATGTACATATATTGAAAAATATGATTCCACCTTGTGAGCATCCACAATGTCGGTATTAAGGTCTCTCAAAATTTGCAATTCCTACTATTGCTACTTGGTTTTTTATTTAATATTTGGTTAATTTATGAGGGCCTATAAGGATAATTTTGTTTGCACATGCTATTTTCTCATCTAGAGGGATTTGGAATGTTGACTAGTTTCCAGTTGGGAAGGTGATAATATGGCTTATTTTGTCCTCACACGAGGATAGGTATCCCACACAGAGGACCTTGGAAATTTATGGTGGTAGGTGAGAAATGTTATTTAATGACAAATTTATGATCCTCCACCTACCTATAAAAACTTATGACATCTTTACGAGACATAAAACTGTGATAATTTATGACAGGTTTTATGACAAAATGGACAAGTGTTTGAGATACCTTTGCACGGAGAAGATGGAGGCAAAAAGAGAGTAATGAAAAGTTGTAAGAGAATCTTCTATTGCTAGAAAGTTATGATTGATTCTCTTACAAATGTAAGTTTTGTCAATAATGATTATTTTTATGACATGTTGTATAAGAATATATTATTCTTAGATAGCTCTAATCAATTTCCTTATAGTTATAAGTGTTCTTAATAATGATTGTTTTTGTAGAATTCTGAAAGATAGAGAGATAAAATAAAGCATAAATAAAAAAATATTGAGCCCAAAGTTGACCATTTCATTGATTAGAGACGTAAGTAAAAATAGGAAGAGTGGTTAGGTTGAATTAGAAGTTGAACCCAACACTCAATGAGTGGTGGCGAGTTGCCTCCCATGAACCTAGCATGAGGTGTCAAAATAAAATCAAAACCTCTGTAGATGACTCCTAAATGATGACAAATTGTATGAATAAGTGTCGTATACACATGGAAGATTAAGTAAGCTTAATAAGCCTAAGTGTAAATAAATTAAATAATTACACTATCACCCCCCTTAAGAATAACTTAAGAGGACAAGATAAAAATTGGTCCAAACTACTAGAAATGTTAAGTACCGATGTATAATGCCATCTCTCATAAAAGGAAAAAGATACAAAACCTAGTGGGAAGAAAACTATTCTCCGAAAAAGAGATAAGAAGAGAAGAATCCTATAAGGCCTCCCCAAAGGATGATGATATTGCTAATGACTATGCTTGAATATAACTATCATCTATTGAATCATTCGAATTATGAGGCCTAGAACCAAGATCTCAATGAGAGCTCATATGTCATTTAGCAATAGAATCTATAATTTCTTGAGCAAATAAGACCTTGCCTTTCCATTTCTCTTTGCTCTTAGTAATTTCCTAATTTAAAGAAGATGCTTTGATAGAATCAGCTACCTCAATATTATTATTTTTTAGCAGAAACATGAGGTGCTTACTTTTCTTTTTCATCCATTGATGTTCTTCATGAACAGTTTTGTTACAAAAGAAACATTTAACTCTCTCAGTAATTGATTTACTTTGTTGAGATGAGTTATCCTTTTTGAAGTTATTGATTTTGTCTTCTTTATTCCCTTCTTTGTCCTTTTTAGTATTTTTTATTCCCTTCTTTGTCCTTTTTAGTATTTTTTTTCTCTCCTTTAGCATTTTGATGCTTTTCATTTTGTGCAATTAGAGCTTGTGCCTTAGTAGATTTCAAAGTACCCATTTGAATTAACTTTTCTTGTTCCCTTGTAAGATTAGTAATGAATTTATCAAGTGAGGGCATAGACCATGATGTAACAAGGGGTCTTTTAGTAGAATAAAAAGTAGAGACAAAAATTGAAAATTTAGACCCTAGTTTGGAAATTACAGAAAGGATTAATTGATCCTCTTTCTTGTCAATTCCACAATATTTTAATTGCAACTTCAAAGATTTAAATTTAGTGAACATGTCCTCTAAATTTGAAAAATTAGAAGAACTAAGACCTAGGAGTTGATTTCCCGACTCATGACTTCTATGTTCATCAATTGTGCCAAATAGTATTTTGAGAGCTTCCCAAACTTGGTTGGGTGTTTTCAAGTTCTCAACAAGATATAATAATTTAGGAAATAAATTTAAACATAGAAAATGAAATGTTTGCTCACACTTATTGAAAAACTTTTCTTTGTCCCTAGCAACATTAGGTTCTTTTTCTTTTCTCATTGTTACGAGGTTCTATAGCCACATTAGGATCCATGCTTCTACACTTAGTTTGTTGCTTGTAGAATGTAGAAAAGAAGAGAACTTCATGAGGAAGTGTGAAAATAAAAAAGTCACAACACCCCATTATTTTTGGTACTTTATATGAGAGATTTGTAACCAAAATGACAAAAAAACCTGAAAATGACACTTTATAATGATAGTGTGTGAGTGTTTCCATTGGATTTGTGACAAAAAAACATGCACTTTTACAAAAAGTAGAACTCAAATTCAAGTTAAAGAGCAAAAGTAATGAGAAATTGAATTTTGGACTCTTTACAAAATTATCCTCGATAAAAATTAAAATTATGGAAAGAAAATTAACTTCGCCATAAATATAATTTGCTAAAATAAAATAAGATGGGCCAAAAGTTAAGACTACTAGAGTAGGAAAGAATGAAGGGCAAAAATACCACATGACCAAGGGCTACAAATTCAAAAAAGATGCTCCCGTTACATGACCCCTCTCCCCGACTTTCTTATGTCATCGAAAAGTGATATTTTGGAGGATGAACAGTGGCCTTTTTTGGCTGCATTTAAAATGATGACTATCCAACCTCTCTTTCAAATTTAAACCTTTTTACAAGTGGTGTCTCACCTGAAATACGAATGGAGTATTTATGAATCGCCTAAAACTTTTTCAAATGTGCGCAGGCCTCAAGGCAATGTTGGTGGGAACCGAGACATGTTGTAGGTACACATGGAAACCGATAGCCAATTTTTACAGGCTTCACAACACTAGATTTTGTCTCATGGTTGTGTAGGTAAATGTATCTAATTCAATTCATTTTCATTATCATTGAATTACTTGTTAAATTATTAAATGATTACATGTATTTATGCATGTACAACTTAATTGTATAAAAAAATTTAAATCTGGAAAAGCCTTTAACTGGCTAGTCATGCAACATGCTAGACACAACATTAAGTTTCTGTGGAACTTCTTTGAAAGTGGACATGGAAAGGAGAGCACAATGGAGTAGGAACATGTGTGTATGTGTATGATTTTATGTGTATGTGTATGAAATTATGTATGTGTATGTGTATGTGTATGAAATTATGTATGTGTATGTGTATGATTATATGTATGTGTATGTGTATGATTTTATGTATGTGTATGATTTTGTGTATGTGTATATATATGAGTAGGAACATGTGTGTGTGTGTGTATGATTTTATGTATGTTAAGACATCCCCTCAAGACATTAGTTAGTTACTTAATTAATTGTTTTTACTTACATGACATTACTTAGATTACTTAATTGTATTTTAAAGTCTGTACATGTGTATATACTTTGAGGGTTCAATAGTTTTAATATATATTTTATGTGCATATGCTGTGATGCATTACCTCCCCTTAAGACATTAGTTAGTTACTTATTTAATTTTTTTTTAATTACATGGCATTAGTTAGATTACTTAATTTTATTTTAAATTTTGTACATGTGTATATGCTTTGAGGGTTTAATCATTTTAATATATATTTTATGTGCATATGTTGTGATGCATTACCTCCCCTTAAGACATTAGCTAGTTACTTATTTAATTGTTTTTTACTTACACGACATTAGTTAGATTACTTAATTGTATTTTAAAGTTTGTACATCTGCATATACTTTGAGGGTTCAATAGTTTTAATATATATTTTATGTGCATATGTTGTGATGCATTACCTCCCCTTAAGACATTATTTAGTTACTTATTTTATTTTATTTACTTACATGACATTAGTTGGATTACTTAATTGTATTGTAAAGCTTGTACATGTGTATATACAAATTAGTTTACATGAATGAAAAATATTCATAACATTAGTACATGGCATAACATAATGTATACATAACATGTATAAAATATTTGTAATAGTTTACACACACACACACACACACACACAATATATATATATATATATATATATATATATATATATATATATATATATATATATATATATATATATATATATATATATATATATATATATATATATATATATATATATATATATATATATATATATATATATATATATATATATATATATATATATATATATATATATATATATATATATATATATATATATATATATATATATATTGTGTGTGTGTGTGTGTGTGTGTTAGTTTACATGAATGAAAAATGTTCATAACATTACTACATGGCATAACACAATGTATACATAACATGTATAAAAATAAGTCTAAAATATGAAATAAAACATGTACATATATGAAATGACTAAAATGAACATGTATATAGGTAATGTATAAAATATGAAATAACACACAAACATGTATATATGTAATTTATAAAATATGAAATAACACACAACCATATAACATGTACATATATGAAATGACTAAAATAGACATGTATATATGAAATGTCTAAAATATGAAATAACATGAACATATATGTCTAAAATAACATGTATATATGAAATGTCACATGAAATATCTAAAATAACATGGTCGCTCAACTAGCGCCATGTCCCAATCCATGACCTGATGGCGATGCACCTCCTCTTGATTTATGTGTATAATAAAAGAAATATGTGTCACACATACATACATGTATAATAAATTAAATATTTATGATCATAGAAAAATTATTTTTGAACAAACATCTAAATTTACCTGTGTTTCATAATGTAGAGGATCGTGTGGCATCTATAAATCTCCATATGGTGCAATCTCATCGATAACAACTTGGAGTACACATATATATAATGTATATTAATCAAAATTCAATTTTAAATTATTTATATAATCGAATAGAAATATATGTGTAAATTTTTAAATAAAATCAAAATTTAAATTTAAATATATACCATAACAACCTCTAATGCTCTCCTGACACCACTCAAATCTAAGTCATGTAATGACACCTGTGCAGGATCAATCCGCTCATCTATAAGAAATGTGGTAAAAATTTGATGAGCTACATGTGATGAAGTGACCTAAGTGACCTGGGGAGGTGAATCCTCATCAACTACAGTCTGCTAAGGAGCTATAGGTGGTGCAGTCTACTGAGGAGCTATAGGTAGTGTAGGGATATCCTCACATCTTTGTGGACCCTCACTACTATAATTGGCACCTATTTTCGACAAACAAATGGTCAAAATTTCTACCAAGATTGGTTGAATGATCTACGAATGGTCTTGTCTCTATTTTCCTAGCCAAACTTTCGACATATCATTGGTAACATAGAGTGTTTTACACCAATCTTGTTTGAAACTGACATCTGTAATTGGTGGGTTTATTTGTCAAACTTTCAACCACCATTGGTCAAAATGTTTGGCCCATTAGATGAGGATGCAAAAACCATGATGCTAAATTTTGACCAAAATTAGTCAAAATTTAGCCAAATATTGATCAAAATATTTGGCCTATACGACCAAGATGCCAAACCAAGATGCTACATTTTGACATAGAATGGTCAATATGTAGACTAGACTTGGTGATATTTTTGACTAAGGTTAGTCAAAATTTTGACCAAATATGGAATGTTAAAAAAAAACACCTTCCTTCTTTATTGTCGTAGCATACAAGGATCAACCCACCTTATCATTGATCGCTGCAACACAATACTTCTTCTTTTGATCACTGAAATCCTTATTGCCATTTCTATAGCAATCTAGTCTTTTCATCTCTGGGACCATTCATTGCAAAAATTGATAGCGATGTAATGTTTTCATCGCGGGTTGCTGTAGTAAAATCTTATCCCTTCGATCTTCGATGACACATTTTTCCATAACATACAATGAAAGTTTCACATCCTGCTTCCTTTACCCATCTCCATGACTTACACAAAAAATGTCATCACTGATTGCCACAACCAAATCCACAATATCCCGCTCACTGATGATTGCTATAGGTTATAGCAATACACCATTATTTAACTCTCATCGCCATATCAATAATGAGTTTTCTCTACACAAGGATGAACCTGATCTCTATATGCTACAACAACACCATACCCAACTTGACCTTACTTCCTCCACTCTAGCATACCCCGATATCTAATGTCTTGTCACTATAGCTATAGTGATATGTGAAAAAATCATTTATATCATGGCATTTCAAGAAAATCAAAGCCAAGATTCATGGATAGAAATTTCCATGTGATAAGTAAGCCCTAGGGATGCACCTTGAGACTTTTATCCTTGATATAGATGACATATCATTATTTTCTCTGCAATAAAAAAGGGAGCACATTAAGAGATTCTTTTATTGATCACAACTGTATAATCATTTTATGCTATAAAGAAAATCTTTGAAATTAAAAACAACTTTTACATGAAAGTGAAAATATAATTAACTATAATCAAAGTAGAAATAGGTGGAAAATATTTGCAAAATACTGAGTTCCATCAGTGGCTCTAGTTGGGGACATGTACCCCTTGTGGGTGCAGTGAGAATTTAGATATCTCTGCAAAAAGAAGACCCATTGTTAAAATGGTGCAAGAGCACACCATGGCTAACCTCCATGCTTAGTAATTTTTGGCTTGTACTTGACTGTAGCCAAGTCAGGAAGAGTAGCTTATGTTTTTGAAGACCCTAGAAGGTCATTTCTAATGTAGGCTAAGTGAGTTAGTCACTAGGACTAAGGTCACATTATTAGCCAATGTTAGTAGTTTTTAATTCTTAGTGGTACTAGTTAGAGAATGAGTCTTTAATGTGTCTTAGGCACATAATGAGGTTGTAAAGATGCCATAAGGTCATTAATGGCCTTGGATCCTTGAAACATTGGAAGTTAAGAGTCCTAAGAAATAGGATTGAGGAATATGTGAAAGTTTCCAAATGTTGCAAAGAAGTTGTCATGACAACATTTGCAATTATGGCAAATGTTACATGCAACTCAGTTATCTTGGATCCCCTATAGTTTAGGAGGTGGGAAATTAGACAATAGGCCCTATAATGGAGGAAAGGGCATCTTATGTGATGTAAGGCTTGATTCTTGAGAATAGAGATGCATTGTAATAGTTTTGAGTTTGTTAATAGAGGTCTGCAACAATATTCCTTTGAATATCTTGAGTTTTTGTGTTGAAAATCATGTGTAATGGATTGAAAAGATAAATACAATGGTTTATTAGTGTCCTCTAGTGTTTTTAAGACTTTTTCATTTGAATAGCAAGTTGATTAGAGTAGATTTAGGGCATCGGTTAAAGCAGGCTTTGTTTTAGAGTTACACTAGTCCTATTCTGACCAGTCCGAACATTCATGTCTCCCCCACGAAATATAACCATGGGAAACACCTGAGAGTAGATGTAAATGAAAGGGGAGTCATTAGTGTATATAATTTTATGATTAGGAGTCTAGGAAATGAGGAGAGCTATTTTTAATGCTAGGCCCTAGGTGAGCACACAGAGTCCGATTAGAGGTCTAGACAGTGAAGAAATAGGGATTTCCTTGCAGGATTGGAAGGTACAGTATGACCCCAGGAATTTTTCTGGTAGGTGTTCATCATAGATAAATGTCCTATGAAGATTGGGTTCATACCAATCATTTACATTTTGTTTTGAGCAAGATTTCTAATAGGACATAGTTAGTCTAAGAAAGTAGGACAATTAGTCATGTTTGCCCAAGTTTATAGGAAGGAGGTGTACGGAGGTTTCCAAGACCAAAAAGTTGTAGAATATTTAGTAAGAGCCAAAAGGGTATCTAAATCACTAATTGGTTTTTCAAGTTATTTGGAAAAGTTTGAAAAGAAAGATCAAAAGCCTTTGCAAAAGGCTACAAGGATTAGGCCTAATTTGAGGTCTCTAAATGATGAACTATTGAAGCTAGTAAGAATATGATTCAAGATCCTTCAAAAATGGATCAAATGAACCAATTTATGAAATTTCCTACAAGGATGAAGACCCCTACAATGGAGATTGGATTTTGTGGAGAAATAGCACTTGGAGCTTTCTAAGTGAGTGAGAAGGATTGAACTAAAACTAGGGTGTTAGTCTTCTAAGGATAAGCACAAAGGATAAGAACTCTTTTAGAAGAGTTAGGATTGGGATTAGTTAATTATATAAACCAATAAGGACCTATAGGAGACTAGGTTCCTAGAAGAGACACGCTAGGTCTCTTAGTAGCAGTGCAAGCAAACCTTGGGACACTCACATCATATTGGTATTAGAGCTTGAATTGATCAATCTTGTGGTGGATGTTGTAGCCTACTGAATCAGTAGGATAAAATAAACCAATTGGATTAGTAGAAGACAAAACCATGGTGACAAATTGTGATTTATCCAAGAAGGTTGAGGAACAAGAAGAAGATAACAAAATACTAAGGGAAAGACTAGCTCAAATGGAGCAGCTCTTGGGTGAAGTCAAAGGCAAAGTTGATAAGTTCAAGGACAAGATTGACAAAAAGGAAGAAGCTAATGCAAGGGGGAAAGAATTATAATTGGAGGAGTAAGAACCAACACCTAACCCTATTCTTCCTGAAGATCCATTCTTAAAAGCATTGAAGGCATTAAGTGGCAAAGATTTGGAAGGTGTGCTACTATTTAGTGGGCAAATGGATCTAGATTTAGTTGTGGATTGGATTGATAGTATTGAGAAAAATTTTGAATGTGATGATATCTTAGAGGCACAAAAAGTTATGGTGGCCAAGTCTAGACTAAGAGGTTCAGCTCTTACTTGGTGGAAGTTTGTGCAAATTGAGAGGGAAAAGGATGGAAAAGGTTTCTATAGTGACATGGAAGGGCATGGTATCCAAAGTGAAGCATACCTACCTTCCTAATGACTATAAAGTTCAGCTTCATAGGAGGAGACACAATCTTAGACAAAAAGATTTAGATGTCCAATCATACACCGAGGAGTTTCAAAAGCTATGTTTGAGATATAAGGTAGTTGAAGAGGAAAGCATTAATCTTGCAAGGTACTTGAATGGCCTCAAATGGTCTATTCAAGAGGAGATGAGTCTAGTGAACTTAAAATCCATTTTCCAATGCTATCAAATGGCCTTGAAGATAGAAGAGAAAAGAAAGAGGAAACAATAAACCTCAAAAGGAAAAGGTAAAGGTGAGGATAGTAGTGGTCAAAGAGGTGGCTATGGTGGAAGAAGTTCTGAACCAAGAAGTCAAGGAGATGTAAAATTTAGTGAGAAACAAGAAGGAAGCTTAAGTAGAGGTGGTAGAGGAAGGAGCTCTAGCTCTAGATGAAGGAATGGTGAACAAGGAGGAAGAGGCAACTATTTTTCCAATATGAAGTGCTACCATTGCAATCAAATGTGGCACCCTACCTATAGATGTCCAGAGAAAGGTGGTTCATCACAAGGAGGTGACAAGAGGGATAACCTAGTCCAAGATGAGTCTAATGCAGTAGAGAAGCATGCTGAAGTACCATTGAATTCAGAAGAGGGAGAGAACCTCATGATGAAGAGAACTCTAATCAAGGATCCGGTAAAGGAGGAGCCAAGAAAAAGGAGGTCTTTGTTTAGGATTAAGTGCAAGATGATGGGGAAAGTATGTAGGGTTATTATAGATTTAGGCTCTACTCAGAATATTGTGCTAGAGGAAGTAGTCAACAAGCTAAAGTTGACAAGGATACCCCACACCAATCCTTACAAGGTCACTTGGCTCAATAAACCCAAACATGTGTTAGTGAATGAGAAAGCATGGGTGGAGTTCTCCATTGGTAGGTACAATGACAAAGTTTTATGTGATGTGTTGCCTATGGATGCATGCCATTTTCTCCTAGGTAGACCATGGAAATTTGACCACCAAGCCATACATGATGGACGAAAGAATTCTTATTCTTTCAAGAAGGAAAATGTGACCTTTAAAATATAGTCATTATTTGAAGATGCTGAGGTGAAGACAATAGGTCTGAATGTACTTATGGTGGGTGAAAAGGAGTTCTTAGAAACCATGGAAGAGAGTGAAGGTGTAGGATTTGTATTGGTGCTAAGACCAAAGGATTTATATGAAGACAAGGTGGATAAGAAGGAAAAATTACCAAAGGAAATTCTAGGTACGTTGAAGACTTACAAAGGAATTTTAATTGATGGAAAACCATCAACCTTACCCCCTAAGAGAGCCATAAGTCATAGGATAGACCTTATCCTAGGAGCTACCCTTCCTAACAAAGCAGCCTACAAGATGACCCCTCAACAAAATGAGGAAATAGCAAGACAAATACAAGAACTCCTAGACCAAGGCCTAATTAGGAAGAGTATTAGTCCATGTTCCATACCCATAGTACTTTCACCTAATAAGAGGGAGGGGGGGGGGAAACTTGGGAGGTTATGTACTAATTCAAGGGCTATCAATAGGACAACCATAAGGTATAGGTTCCCTATCCCTAGGATTGAAGACTTGATGGATTGTTTAGGTGAAGCTAAGTACTTATAGCAAGATAGAATCGAAGAGTGGCTATCACCAAATAAGAATTCATGAGGGAGATGAGTGGAAAACAACCTTCAAGACCAATGAAGGGCTATATGAATGGCTTGTCATGCCATTTGGATTATCCAATGCCCCCTCCACATTCATGAGGCTCATGAATGAAGTCCTCAAAGACTACATAGGAAAATTTGTAGTTGTATATCTAGATGATATAATAATATATAGCAAGAAAAGGAATGAGAACCTAGAGAATCTTGACATTACTTTCAGGAAGCTACATGAGGAGAAGTTGATGATCGACTTGGAAAAGTGTGAGTTCATTAAAACAGAACTAGTGTACCTTGGATTTGTCTTATCACATGGTAATCTGAAAATGGAAAAAAACAAAGTGGAGACTATCATGAATTGGCCTACTCCAAGGACAAAAATAAAGGTAAGGATTTTTTATGGCCTTGCACAATATTATAGGAAATTCATAAGGTAGTTTAGTGCAATTTGTGCTCCTATGTTAGATACAATCAAGGGAGGAATTAAAACAAAGTTTGTTTGGAATGAGCATGCTAACAAAAGCTTTGAGTTGTTGAAAGAGAAGATAGCTACCCAACCTTTTTTAGTGTTTCCAAGCTTTGAGAAGCTTTTCACCATTGAATGTGATGCTAGCAATATAGAAATTGGGGTTGTTCTATGCCAAGAAGGCAGACCGGTGGCTTTCCATTCAGAGAAGTTAAGTGAAGCCAAAAAGAAATACTCTTCATATGACCTTGAGTTTTATGCATCGGTCCAAACTCTAAGAAAATGGAGGCACTACTTTCTTCCCAAGGAATTCATTGTGTATTCAGATAATCAAGCACTTAGTTTCTTGAATTCACAAGAAAAGTTGAATCACAAGCACATGAACTGGGTAGAGTATCTACAAGCTTACACTTTCAATATCAAACACAAGATAGGTGTCCTTAATAAGGTGGTAGATGCATTATCAAGAAGAGCTCTCACAATTTAGGATATTCAGTTGAAGAGCATGGGGATAGATCATTCTAAGGATCTATATGGTGATGATGAGGATTTTACTAACATTTATAAGGTATGTTTTGAATACAAGAATCATTTTCATAGTAGATATGCTGAGTATACTTTGCAAAGTGATCTCTTGTTTAAAGGAAATGAATTATGTGTTCCTAGAGGCTCTATTAGGGAGAATTTGATACAAGAAAAGCATAATGGTGCTTTAAGTGGTTACTTTGGGATCACTAAGGCCCAAGAACTTGTTTCAAAGTTTTACTATTGGCCAAGGATGAATCTTGGTGTTAGGAGGTATGTGGAAAGTTGTGTGGTATGTTAAAAGGCCAAGGGAACTTCATCAAATGTAGGTCTTTAACAACCACTACCTATTCCTACTAGGCCATGGGAATGCCTGAGTATGGATTTTGTAGCTGGGTTACCTAGTACAAGACAAGGTATGGACAGTGTTTATGTGGTTGTGGATAGATTTAGTAAGATGGCTCACTTTGTGCCATATAAGACCACTAATGGTGCTAGTCAAATAGCCTTTCTTTTCTTCAAAGAAATAGTGAGAATCTATGGGTTACCTATCAGCATTATGTCAGATAGAGACACTAAATTCATCAGTCATTTTTGGAA
>BSBK01001997.1:0-5000 GCA_027943335.1 Chamaecyparis obtusa
ATGTATTTTCCAAAAAGACTTCTACACTTACTATAACCAAATATTTGACATACAATCCTTTCTTTTGCAAACAAACATCTATTGGTATTAAAATAATTAATAGCTGATGCCAATTGTAACAATGCTATGTTTTACCATCACGAAGGTCTAATCCCCTAACTTGTCTAAGGATTGCTAGTACTAATATATATATATATATATATATTATGATGACTGAGTGATAGGCATGATACTACTTTTTTTTTCTCTTAAATTATGTGCACAAATTCTCTATATTTATGGTTTTATAGTCAATTGCCTTACAAGGATCTGCAAACAAACTATATTTGTCATTACCCTTCACTATTACTTGTACTACCATTTACTCTGTCACTATCTTGTCTCTCCCACTTTGATTTCATAGATACCCCAAATTGTAACTATATTGTTCCATTTCATAGATACCTCGATTCTATCCTACTTCAAATTTATATGAAGCATGTACTCTTCTCACATCTCAGTACTTTGTGTGTGTGTGTGTGTTTGCGCTTTTTTTTTTTTTTTTTGTGTTTGTGTGTCTATGTCTGCTCACACATATGTGTATGTCTCTCTATACATATGCATGTGTGTCTCTATATGTATGTATACACACCTCTGTCTATTCATCTATATGAACATTTATATGTGTCTATATATGTCTTAGGGTCGTATTGTTATGTATGTATGTATGTATGTATGTATATGTGTCTGTATACATATATATGTGCATACATACATATATATGGACCAAGAAATAGGATGATTTGTTTAATAATTTCACACCTAATTTTAGTGGACCATAAAATAATTTCATCAAATAACCTATTTTATAATGATTTATGACACATGTAATAGGATGATTCATTTAAAGGTGTCCACAATTTGCCAATGTAATGAAAATCACCCACAAATATATAGAACATTACAATTATATGTTAGATGAAATATTATTGTTGGAGATTTCTAAGATATATTGCATATATGTGCTGACATTGATGTCAACATATTTTCTTATTTCTGATAGTGTTTCTAGTTTTCTCAGTGAAGAGTTTGGATTGATATGGCTACTATATTACAAATCAAATGTTTTGAAGTTACCGATCATTGAAGGGATGTATGTAGTTGATAAATGTCAACTTACAAAGATTTGCATTATGATTTAGATGAGTTTCAAGTGATTTATCAGTGACTGATTTTTTGCCCAATAGGATGATTTCTTGACAAACTCTTGTTAGGTGTCACTGTCTTAGATCTCACTTCAGGTGTAGGTTCTTCAATGAATTCACTGTGGCTTTCATTCAACAAACCACTATCAGTTTCATAAAATAATTCAGTAGATCTAGTGTTAGGTTTAGGATGAGCTTCTTCATCTGATTCATAATCAAGCATTCTCTCCTGAATTTTGAACTTTTCATCAACTTTAATATTTGCACTCTCAAAAATAGTCTTAGTTCTTTTATTATAACATTTATAGGCTTTTCTTTTCAAAGAATATCCAAGAAATATACCTTCATCACTTCTAGAATCAAACTTTCCAATATCATCATCTCTATTTATATAACATTTGCTTCCAAAAATTCTAAAATACTTAACTAAGGGTGCATGTCCAAACCATAATTCATAGGGTGTCTTGTCTGTGTCTACTCTGATTTGTACTTTGTTCATTGTATACACTGATGTGTTCACTGCTTCTCTCCAGAATATCTTCACCAAATCATTCTCAAATAACATAGCTCTTGTTTCTTCAGTCACTAATTTGTTTCTTCTTTCTGCAATATCATTTTGTTCAGGTGTTCTAGGGGCTGAAACTGTCTCTTAATGCCATTTTCTTCACAAAAGGTGTTAAACTCTCTAGAAGTAAATTCTCCACCTCTATCAGATCTCAAATATTTAATCTTCATTCCAGATTCATTCTCAAATTTATCTTAACGATCTTAAACTTATCAAATGCTTCAGACTTTTCTTTAAGAAATGCAATCCACATCATTCTTGTAAAATCATCAACAAGAATCATAAAATACCTTTCTCCATAGAATCCTCTAGTCCTGGTAGGTCCGCTCAAATCTGTATGAACAATCTACAGCTTTTCTGCAGATGTAAACTTCTTACTGGGAAAAGAACTTCTCTTTTGCTTAGCCATCACACATTCTTTGCAAATCATGTTAGTAGGCTTCATAATTTTTGGCAAATCCCTTACTGCAAGTGTAGTACTTACTTTCACAATGTTGTCAAAGTTTATATGACAAAACCTTCTATGCCATAACCAACTGTCATCAATTTTAGTAATCAAACATGTCATCTCAGTGGGATTTAACTGAAATACATTACCTCTGGTTCTAGATCCAGTTCCAATCAGATTTTCATCTTTATCCTTTATCACACAAGTTTTCTCAGTAAACCAAACTTGATATCCCTTATCAACTAATTGTCCAACACTCAAAAGATTATGTTTCAATCCATCCACAAAATAAACATCATCAGTATTAGTCTTTCCATCAAGAGTAATAGATCCTATACCTTTAATCAAGCAAGGTGCATTGTTTCCAACTCTAACAACTCCTCCATCATAATCGTTAAACTTTATGAACTTTTTCATGTCTCTAGTCATATGATGTGAACAACTACTGTCTATAATCCAATTAGATTTCTTTTCAACTTGAGAAACTAAGGCTTTTTCTTCCTTAACATCAATTTCAAGATTTTCTTCTTTAATTGCTACAAATCCTATGTCATCATTATTCTCAGTATCACTTTCACTTAGAGTTCTCTCTATACTAGCTTCAAGATCTTCATCATTAGCATAATAACATTCCTTAGATCTTCTAGGTTTGAAATTATTTCTGTACTTTTTAACTCTCTTAGGACACTTAGATGCAAAATGACCATATTCTTGACAAGTCCAACATTTAAAATTTTTCTTACCGTCTGGTTCTCTCTTCACAAGCAAGGCAATACCTTCTTCAATCTTCTTGTCTTCTTCATTTCTAGATCTGCTGCTGCCAGCATAATCTCCACTCACACTGATGCTTCTTAACAAATTAGGGTGAACACTAAGAGCATTGAATGCTATCTCCATTCTAGGTACATCTCCTGATAACCTCAGGTTCATCTCTATTGCTTCCAATCTTCCAAGAAAAGTCTCTCTTGTAAAGTTTGTAGTACAAGGTATAACTTGTTCAATCATCTGTGTTGTCTACTTAAATACAAGAGTCAATTTCCTCAGAATTTTCCATATCACTTCATTCTCTATCTTTTTTCCTCCACAAGATTTTATGCTTTTAAAATTTTTTGACATTCTACCAATATAGCTTCTAACAGATTCATCTTCCAACATTCTTATATCTTCAAATGCACATATCCAATTATGTAATCTAACTCTTTTTGCATGTTCATCACCTTCAAAAGTAGAGTGTAAAGAATTCCAAATTTCATGAGATTTTTTCAAACATTTTACCTGACTATACTCATTCTCTAAAAAGGCTGTCAAAAGTGCTTCTCTTGCAAGTATGTTACACATGAATAGATATCTCTCTTTGGTAGTACATGTTTCAAGATTGTCCTCTTCAATGATAGTCTTATCACTCTTTGTAATCAACCAGTAACCTGGTCCTAAACATAGTAGGTGTGTCTTCATCTTTTCTTTCCAGTTGTCAAACTTTACTCCATCAAACTTAGGGCTTTCTTTTCTAAAATTATCCATGGATCTCCTTAAGTTGTTAAACTTCTTTTTCAAGGACCTGTCGCTTTGATACCAATTGTTAGAAAGTAAAGTCCACCAAGATAACTGAGAAGGGGGGGGGGGGAGGGGGGGGGGTGGGGGAGGGGGGCGGGTGGTGGTGAATTAGTTATCTAATAATTATAACTTTTATCAATTTCAATAGCATTTAACCATGTAAGAAATATAATTACCAACCATAGAAAGATATTCATACACAATGACACAATGACACAAGATATGTTGACTAGGGAACCTCTTGATCAAAGAGTAAACCCCGGTGGGAATGATGCCCACAAAAGATGCACTAATATGAATATTTCTTGTGAAAGGATGGACTATGTTAGGAGTCTTATGAAATACATTCAGTACATATGAATCCATGTTAGGAGATTTTGAATCCCTGTTAAAAGATTCTAACCCTGTTAAGAGTTATGGAAGATAGAAGGACCCACTACCCAAACAACTTCAATGGCAAGATCACTGAACACACTATCCAACTGATCTCTAGATTATTTAACAGAATAATATCAAATATGTTACCTCCTTCCTTATTGTGCCAAACTACACTCTCTACTTCACCAGATCTCAATCTCAGATCTTTGCATGTCTTCCTTCACAAATTCACTTTCATAACTGCATTAGCTCTTTTCTTCACTTCATGCATACATCAACACATCCAACCATTACAATCATCATAAAATAAGGAAAAACATTCCTTCCTTTATACCACACTCAAGTAATTACAAATGAGTTGGCATACAATTACAAAATAAAAGTTTCCACACGCTACATCAAAATTACACAAAACTGTCAGCTTCCAAATACAATAATTCTTCACTCATGTGACCTCAAAGTTTGCACTATCATCCACATCACTATCAATGTGTCTTCAACTTCCCTTTAACTGCGAAAAACCAGATTCCATCCCGATTAGGAGATATCATCCGATTTCCACAAACCGCTACTCAGGAACACTGCTTGAATATTGCTTCCACCAAAATTCTCATAACTTCCATGAATAAATGAATTACTATCTGCGCTCTTAACCATAGACATATAACATATCAAATAGTATATCCTCAACATCGCATAACTCCAACTGCAATATCCCACGTGGGCTAATTCAAACACTGTCTGCTTCTCTGCAAGTCTCTAATAAATCACTGTGTTGACATCAATGACAATCATAGTCATGAATGCAACAACAACTGCTACAGAATGGCTGCCAAACATTTAGCATTCATTCCTAACAGAGGTATGAGTG
>BSBK01001997.1:10000-25000 GCA_027943335.1 Chamaecyparis obtusa
AGAAAAGAACATGTATGATCTGATAGACAAATCAAGTGTCAAAGAAGATCATTTATTTTATTATGTGAAGCACATATAGATCCCTTTATCAGGGTGAACCCTAAAAGGCTCTACTATATAAATCCCTTCACTAGGTGACATCTTTATTGATGTTTTTAAGTCCTTTGACAAGATGAATCCTTATAGGGTCAAGATATTAACCGATCTCTATCAAATCCCTTTACTGAGTATAATTATAACCAGTGCTTTGTACACCTTTAACCAGGTAGCTTTATTATTGTAGTAGTAAATTTTGTGGGTTCTGTCCCACCATGGTTTTCTCCTTCTCACTAAGGGTTTCCACGTATATATCCTGTATTTTCTCATGCATGTAATTTTTGTTCTTGAATATTTAAGCATTCATTATATTTTTGGTATAAACAAGAGAAGAAACAAAAAAGGATTAAAATAAATTAAATTTACTAATCCATCCCCCCTCTCAATAACCGGTTAGGATTAATAGTTGGTATCAGAGCCAAGTTCTCAAGTAAAGGAATCTTAACCACTTGAGAAAAGATCATGGAGGGTTACATGTATCAAAATTAGTTGGAAGAAGAAAATGAAACGATTGCTTCTCTTGACAACAAACTAAGAAGATCTCTTTCTAAGAGAAAAGAAATGGCTTTACAACTAAGTGAAAGTCAAGACATGAAGGAAGAACTATTTGGACAAAGCAGTTCTAATGAAGCAGAAGTTGTCTCTGAACTCATGGAGAGAAACATGAACCTGACTGATCAAATATCCAATTTAAAAAGAGAACAAGAAGGTCGTGCTCTGATGATGACTGAACTCATTGAAGCAAGCAGAAAAGCTGAAGATGAGAAAAATAGTGCTAAAAAAGCACTATAGACTATTGAGAGAGTAAGAAACCTCATTGAAGATGCTCTAAGAGAGAGTGATGCTCTTGTACTAAAACTACATGTAGGGAATAACTCAGGAGAATGCCATCATGCATGAACACTTGCATGATAAAGATGAAGCAAGTAAAGAAATGGCTATTGAAGTGGAAAAACTTAAAGCACAACTGAAAACTCTTGAGGAAAGAAATAAAAAACTCATAAAATGTAGTGAGTTCTGAGAAGTTGGATGAGTAGCTGAAAGCTTGAGGAAGGCACAAGGATCCCACAAGAATTGGGTACATCGATCAAGGAAACAAAGAAATCAGTGAGTCCTCTAAAGTCAAGAGAATCAAGGAGGACAAGAAGAAACCAATTGGAGACAAAGGTAAAAGAATCTCCAAACCTTCTTGCAAACATTGTGGCAAAACGGGTCATAAATCTAATGACTGAAGGAATGCACCGGTGAAACCTTTCACTGCTAACAGTTACTATAGTAACTATTACAAGTATGGTCACAAGACCTTTGAATGAAGTTCATGATCAAACAGTGTGTCCAGCAAAAGCATAGGAAGCTTCAGAGGTTATTTCTATGCCTACAATAAATTTGGACACAAGGCTAAAGAGTGCAAGTCTACAACCATGGCATTCAAATCTCTATTGAGACTAGTATTCCATAACAAGAATGCTAACTAGGGCACATATATGTGTGCTACCTATGGACCATCAGGACATAGAAATACTGAATACCACTCACCCATGGACAAAGAAAAAAGGGTAAATCTATGGAGAGGAACCAGGATGACTTGTTATAATTGTAACAAGATTGGGCATCTAGCCAAAGATTACAGGAACCAACCAACAAACAAAGGAAAAGACCCAATTAAACTGGTTAAGAAGAATGTGACTCCCAATCAAAAGGGAAACACAACTGAAGAGACCAAGAGGGAAGTAAAGAAGATATGGTCCAAGAAGGGGACAAAGAGCTCTGAAGGAGAGAAATCAGAGACAAAGTCATCATCCACCAATGATGATATCTCTTCATCAAATTAAGCCAACAAGGATTAAGGGGGAACACGTAGAAATGCTATTGTCCCTGAAGTAACTAGTGATATTTACTCTCACTAAGTGGAGGTTGGTACCAAGAAGCACACACCATTCTAAGACCCAAGAATCGATCAAAGGGATAAGCTAATGTTACACAGTCGATGTTACAACTGAGGATATTGCGGTAAACAGGTAAAGCATTCACAAATTGGTTGATGAAGGTGAGTAGGATCACTTACCAAGTTTCTTTTGTGGTTGTACATTTGGGAAGGTAAGTAGGATCTCAAGGCCTCACTCTCAAGAAAATCAGATTAGCACAACCCAAAGAGGATGAAGCGGTGCTAATGCAAGATCCAAATGTGAGTGGAGGAATTGAGGGTTTACTTTCCTTTAAGAGATTTGAAATATGTGTGATAAGATATGTAAATGTATGAAAGGAAATTGAGACTATGACTAATAACAAGATGTAATATCAAATATGATGCATAAAATTAAATGCTAGATGAAAATGGAAAGAAATAACTCACATTGAAAGCTAGGAGGGAACAAGTGAACTTCAGATCTGGGTTTTACCGTCATAAGGTTGTCAAGAATAGAAAGTGTTATGGATATTAAACCCTGACACTTGTATCTTTCAACTATGAAATTTGTTGATTCCTAGGACTATGGCAACTTAAGTCAGCCTCATATAAGAAATTTAGCCTTTTCCTCAAGATTCCAAATCTAGTGAATTATGTGAAAGATCAGTCACTAGTTCTATAACTCTAAAATTCTCGATCTGAAACTCTAAAAACTTGTTCTTGTACACAAGAAAAATGGGAAAAGGTTGTGGAAATGGGATTTCCTTAGTGAAGCCCCTGTATAGGAATCAACCTTGTAATGAAATAGAAATTACATAAAAAAAATATTGTAAACAATGTAAATGTAAGTATTCACATTGTATGAGAAACCCTCATGGATGAATGTTAGGATCTGATAAACCCATGAAGATATTTGTATGCTTTCTTGAAATGTGTTGTAGAATCAAGGATGTCATCATAAATACAAGGGATGTGCACTTTCCAGTCCTAGATCTTGAATGTATGTATGCTTGTGGATCTTCTTGCTAGCTTGATAATTCCTCTACTTATCCATGAGAGAGAAACTTGCATCAATTAGGGAATATTTCCTTTTCTTGAATGAAGACTTGAAGAGATTGAGAGTTGGAGATCTTCAATGTGTGCTTATCTTAAACTACATAACTTGAATTACTTGACTTGCTTGCACTTGATCAATTGATAACACTTGTTTGCATTAAGGATGACATATAATTGTAGATCATGTATTTATGTCAAAATGAGAGGCTTTGATGTCCTTTTATAATCATTTTGGGATTCAATATTGTTAGGTTGACCACAATTGAGATTTGAAAATAAAACACCCTCACATTGGGCCCAAAGCCCATTTTGAAATTAATGGCCAAGGACAAGGTTGATTTGGGTCAACCTAATCTTGGAAAGGTTAATTTTGAAGTGAATATGGAGATAGGGAAGTGCGAAAAGTCTTGAGGAAATAAAATGATAGATGCGGGATATCAAGCATAAATTCAATCGAATCTAGAAATCACTAAAATGGGTCTAATAGGTCCTAAAACCACCAATTAATGGGTTCTAACTTTTTAGGATGGTACATTTAGTCCCCGCTTTAGCAGGACTATGAGACAAGCTTGTGCTCATGGTAAAGTAGCTAAAATACATAGGATGATCTCATCAAGGTCAAGGAGACAAGGAAAAATCAACCCCTCAAGTGAATGAAGTCCTCATAAAATCCAAAACCAATAAGAGAGAGAGAGAGAGAGAGAGAGAGAGAGAGAGAGAGAGAGAGAGAGAGAGAGAGAGAGATGACCTTATCCCAATAAGATTATGTGTCTTACTATGAACCACACCAAGAAAGCATTGTGAAAGATGGAATTGTAAGTTTTAACAAGTTGTGTTATGCTATTTCAATCCATAAAGGACCTATCCTTTAGGAAAGTGTATCCATTACGTGATCCAATAAAGAATGACTTATCCTAAGGGAAGGTGAGATTCCTTAGGGATTGGAAAAAAAGGGAGGATCTTCCTTGAAGGAAAGTGTATCCATTAAGGGATCCAAAAGGTGATTTGTCCTAAGGGAAGGTAATCTTCCTTAGGGATTGAAAAGAAAAGGAGGATCTGTCCTTAAGGAAAGTGAATCCATCAAGGGATCCAAAGAGTGATCTATCCTAAGGGAAGGTAAGCTTCCTTAGGTACCAAATGCAAAATAGTATTGCATCAGTGCATGTGTGTAAAATGTGAATTATAGAAGAGTGTATTCCCCCACATTAAAGCGATTGCAAATGCCTTAACAAGAACAATTGCTTTAACAAAGCGTACATGTATCCACAAGAGAAACATTTTGACTATGAAATTCCCCCAAAAAAGGAAAAATCAATGGAAATGAGCACATGACAAAAGAGAGCACATAAGGGATTTACTAACTCTACGGTCAGTGTGATCATATGATAATATGTGAAATATTATATCAAAATGAAATGTCATCATCCCCCAAATGTAGTAGAAATATAAATACAATGGAAAAAAATCATGTAAGAGTTACAAAGAAGAGTCTTTTTGGACCAACATCATGGAGACCAAAAAGAATAGGTAGCTACCATTTTGCATCATCCCAAGCAGACAACACAAAGGCACATTTATGAATAGTGGCACAAGTACAACATAACATGTAATGAGACATATAAGAAGTGAGATAAAAATACAAGAATGTTTGTGACATTTTGATTCCTTTATCTCCTTGCACCAACAAAGAAACAAGGGTCATTTAAATAAATCTAAACAAAACATGTAACAAAAAACACATCACGAGGGAAGCACATTATAATATATAAACACATAGAATCTATCATTCAAGAGGAGCTAGTCAAGCGCATCACTTGCCCCCCCCCCATATCGACCTAAATGTTTTAGGAAGATGAGAAACTTATAAGAGGAGCAACATCAAGAACATTAGATGGAAAAATAGCCAATTCCAAAAAATGACTCTAGTGTGAAGATAGGTTGATTTATTTATCACTAGGAGTGATAGATAATTGTTGTGAAAGCATAGCTGGTAAATCATGCTCAATATCAATAGTCTCATAGTCATCAGAATCACTAGCATGAATATCATTGTTAGCATCAAGAACATAATCATCAAGAGTATCTTCTTCATTCAAATTAATTGCAATAGAATCTAAGATGCAAATAACATTGCAATTTTTGTTTAGTTTGATCTTGCGTAAATTCACTTCTTTCATTGGCTCAAGCATGGGTTGGTCAAAGGGAAGAAAATAAATATTTTGGGAAGCATGTTGATGGTCTATATCATGATGCTTGAAACATTGGTCACAAGCATAATAGTTGCATTTGGTTTTTCTATAAATTTGATTTGGGATATGATTAATCAACATCAAATCCTTTTCTTCCTTAGGAGGGAGAATGGAAGGAACCACACTAGGTTGAGAGATGGGTTCAGAAGTATGTGTATAAGCAATGGGAAGAGGAGGTATAGGTGGTGTTGGAAGAAGCCCGTGTCTAGGATCATCCTTAGGTTTTCTAAGTCTACAAATCTTGCAAACCTTATAGGATTGGTATGAATGAAAGAGATGGTCAAGATAGGTTTGAGTTGGTTGAGGTATGGAAAGCCAAAATAAATCAACCTCAAATGATTCTTGAGGCACAAAAGGCTTATAAAAACTATGGTTAATAGTCATGATTTCTCCCTTGTGAGTACATTTAACACATTTATGAATATGAGAAGCCACAACTGTCATGGAGCTAAGCCAAGGAAGACCAAGTTTGACTTGGAATTTATCAGAAGTTGGGATGACAGTGAAGATAACATCTACAGTTTTACCACCAACTTCAATATGAAATAAAATGGAATCATGGGAAGGATAAAGGAAACCATTAAAAGTATGGATAATAGCATCATATTTATCATAAAACTCACATTGAAATTGTCTACTAGAGAGATGTTCTTCAGTTATCATATTCACCATGAAAGTGGGATCAATAAGGACATCGTGGGAGGGAAGGCCATTAACTCTTGCAACAATGTATAGGGGACCATTAGGTGCTTTAATTATCTTAGAAGAGTCAAAATTAATATAAATATGAGGTGAAGGTTTAGGTTTGGGTCTCTCAAATTGATTGACCACAGGAGTATCTTCATCAAATATTTTGTTGTGATCAATGCAAGGAGAAGAAGAATAAGGTTGGGTTCGATCAATGGTATTGGTTGAATGGGATGGCAAAGGATTGGTATAAATTTGCAAGTTTGGTTAGGAGGTGCTACAAATTTATTACCATTTTTATTGTCACTATACACAGATATAGCATTGGAAACAACAAGGTCTTGAATAACAATTTTCAACTCGTAACACTTCTTGGTATCATGGCTAGGTTGACGATAGTATTGACAAAAATCTTTGGGATCAAAGTATTGGGATTTAGATTTAGAAGGATCGATGGGTTTGACAAGAGGAATTGTTAGCACATTAGCATTAATTAACTTCAACATCACATTATGCAAAGATTCATAAAGTTGAGTAAAATTATGAGCATGTTTAAAAATAGATGACAAAGGAGCCACACCTTTGGATGATGTTACCACTTGTTCATCAACAGTGTTGGATGAGTTGTTAATTTTCATAAAGGACTTTGATTTCTGAAACTTGTTGAAATTGGATGCCCCATCACTCTTATCAATGAGAATAGGATCCATTGGAGTGGTGCTCTCAAATTGACTCACTTGTAGTTGATAATGATGAAGCACTGCACACAAATTAGAAAAAGAAGAGAATTTAGAAAGAAGAATTTTATCTCTAATTTCTTTTTGTAAATTATAAATAAAAATGTGTTGGACATCAACATAATGCACATAATAAGAAATATGAGCATGCAAATGCTTAAATTTACTAATGAAGTCACTAACTTGTTCTTTAACTCCTTGTTTACAATGCATCAAATCAATCAAAGAAATTTGAGTACCAATTTTGTTTTAGAATTATTGAATGAAATCATTAGCGAGATTGTGAAAGGAATCAATAGAATAAGGAGGCAAAGAACAATACCATTGCAAGGATTTGTCTCGAAAGGTTATAGTAACCAAATTTTCCATGAGCCTATGGTTATGAGAGAAATTAGTACACAAGTTTTGAAAAGTCTTAACATGAGTCAAATGATCACCCTTACCATTATAGGTCTCAAGATGAGGAATCTCAATGTTTTGCGGGATAACAACACAAATGATATCCAAAGACAAAGGAATTACAATATCACAAGTAGAAATGTTAAACTTGGATTGAGTCATGGATGTAATTTATTGTTGCAAAGATGAAATAGTTTGATCCAAACTATTAATGGTAGAATTGGTAGAAGAAATGGTGGGAGGAGAAACATGAGTAATAGTAGGAACATTGTTTGAAATGGAAAGAATGTTTGAATAGGAAAAAGGGCCACTATGATAAGTGGGCGTGGATGAAGGAAATGAAACACATGGAACACTTGAAGGAAGAGAAGGAGGAATGGGATTAAGAAGACTCACATGTGTAGGATTGGAATTTTGGATTGAAGTTGTTATGATAGGTGGAGTAAAAGTGGACACACTAGGAATGTAAGTAGAGGTAGGCAAAGATGTTTAAACACTTGTAATAGGTGGATTGAGACCTAAATCTTTAGCACAATCCCTAAGAGGTTTGACATAAAAATGAACAAGATGAGAAATTCTACGCAAGATGTTAATACCATGTTCATCATTATGAATAAGTTTCCTTATGCCTTCTTCAACTGAAAGGGATTCAGGATTAGGGTTTTCTTGAGCTAGCCATTGTTTAAACTTTTCAAAATTATGGGAAAGCTTTTGTACTTGTTCAGAAGGAACCCTTAAATCTTCATATTCATCATGAGAATAATGAGAAGACTTATTCTCTATAATAGGATTGATATCATTAAGATGAATATTGGTCTCATCAAGATTCCTAGGAAAGAAGGAGGGTTTGGGATCAAAGGAGCCCATAAGTCTATGACTTGTTCTAACTAAAGTTATATACATTGGATCCAAATTGATAACACTCATGCACAATGATAGGGAGGTTCTCCTAAGAACTACTCCTAGTTCTTCTCCAAGTCTCTCTTAGGAATATTTTAGGGATTCTTATTCTCCTAGAACCCTACCACCTTAGGAGGATCCAAATCTCTTTCCCCCTACTCTCCTAGATCTCCACTACCAATTCAAGTGCTCACATTTCCATTATTAACTCACAAGGGTAAGTTCATCTACCACCTTCTAGCCTTGTCACAACCACCTTGCAGGAGTCTAGGGCTTGCAAATTATTTAATTCATTCACCAAATAGTCATTCTTGTTAAACTTTGAAGTCATTCTCTCAGCATTTCCAAGATTCCTAGTTTTTAGGCCTGCTAGGCTTAATAGGTCTCTAGTAGCCCTATGTTCAAGGTTTTTGGGCTTTAACATAAAAATATTACACAAATCCCCCTAAACTCACTGGTGATTTGGATACCCTTTTCGAAGACCCTAAAGATTTTTTTGGTCTTGGTGTTCAAACTATGTGTACATTGTCCAAACCCTAACTAGGCTAATTTGCTAGGTAATAAGCTTGTCTTTAATCATTTGATTCAAAAGCCATCCAAATGGATTAAAAAATCCTCCAAATCTCAACCTAGGCTCTATATGAATGTATCTAGCATATACAAGTCATTGAATTCATTCATCCAATCTACTTCTGCAAGTTATAAGCCACTGTTCTCTTACTTCCTAGTCAGACTATGAAAGAGCTCACCTAGGAGAGAGTTTAAAATTCATAAGCACAACTTATAGTACCCTAAAAAAAAAAAAAATTGTACAAAGACTCCATTTTCATTCTCCCAAGGTCTGAGTGCTTGCCATAGTGGGAACTCATGATCAAGTCATTTTAACTATGTACACCCTATCTAGTCTAGAGACTCATAACTAGATACATGAATTTATTTACATAAACAAACCAAAACAAGAACTCAAACCACTGCACACAAAATAATAAAATTTTGAATCCTAATTATTCACAAGGAAATATTTTCTGAGTCAATCCATTGAACTTGAATGGAAATCAAATTTAAAAACATAGTTAATGAACTTTAAACTGCCAAAATGCTCGGTATTGGAAATCATGCCAACCTCTATAAAATGTTCAAAAGGATCTTAAATATGTCCATCCTCCATGTTTCAACCAATTTCTCTAACCCATAACTACTTTTGGGCATGTTTCATCCTTTTGCCCACATGTTCTCATGCAAAATTGAAAAGTTGCAAAAGTTGCTTGAGCAACTTTTTGCAACTTTTACATCTTTCTCCATTATAATGAAGTGACCCAACCTATGGGTTACAAATGAAATCTAGACACCTCCTAGACATTTCTATAGCCAAAATAAGACATTTGATGTACTCTTGGTGCCATTCTCCACACTATGGCACTTTTGGCTTACATGGCAACTTTGGGCCATCACATAAACAACTATGCCAACTTGGAAAAGGTAACATAACCAACTATAAATACTCACCTATTAGACTCTAAAATGGTCCTTATTCACACCATGACCCTTATAGGATCAAAAAAGCCAAAATTTGAGGGTTGAAGTCACCTAGCCCCTAGGTGCTCTTGCACCATACTCCACACATGAAAAGAGCTCAAGTCACATCAGGTGATAGGAGTACAAGATAAATTCCTAACTTCTTTAAATCACCTTTAGGTACCTAAGTAGCTTCTTCTTCAAGCATATGTGTCCATTTGATTAGGTGCTCCATGTAATTCCTATGTCTAGTCTTTTTTGAAATCCTTGAATCTAACACCTTCTCTTCTAGAGGCTTAGTTGGGGAAGGTAATTTCAAGTTAGTGACCATCTCTAAAACATCGTAGTCATCCTTAATTTCCTCTATAATGGGACCTTTGTAAGGTACCATATCTGCCACATTAAAAATAAGAGACAAAGCTATGTCTTTCGATAGGTGTATCTTGTATGCATTATTTCCATATTTGGCCAGTATCTTACATGGACCAATTCATCTGCAATTTGTTAGGCACTCCTTTTTGAATTTTTTATTTTTTTAAATGAATTAGTACCAAATCCCCCACTCCAAACTGCACATCTCTTTTCTTTTTATCCACTCTAACCTTTATTTTATTGGTATTCTCTTCCATAGTTTGTTTGACCTGCTCATGGATCTCTTTCATGGATTGGGAAAAATCGTCAACATGTCCACTTCTCCTTTCCATACTCTCAAGGTCTCTAAGTTTTGGCACATGTCTGGGATGTAGGCCATAAACTACCTCAAAAGGGCTCTTACCAGTTGTCCTGTTAATAGTATCATTGTAAGAAAATTCATCTTGGTGGATAATTTGATCCCAAGCTTGACTATATTCCTTAGTTAAGCATCTCAATAGGTTTCGAAGGGTCCTATTGGCCACCTCTATCTTCCTATTTGTTTGGGGATGGTAAGCAGGCCCAAAAGACAAATTAGTTCTGAACATTTTCCATAAGGTTTTCCAAAAATGTCTCGTAAACTTTGTATCTCTATCTAATACTATAGTGATTGGTAAGCCATGTATTCTAATGAATTCCTTGAAAAAAATGAGCTATATGATTGGCATCATGAGTTACTTTACAACGAATGAAATAACTCATTTTAAAAAACCTATCTACAACAACGTAGATATTGTCATAACCAGTCTTTGTTTTGGGAAAACCAATTATGAAATCCATACTTACACATTCCCAAGGCCTATTGGCAATTGGAAATGCTTGATAAAGACCAACATTGGAGGAGGTCCCTTTGGCTATTTGACAAATTGTGCACAGCTTAACATACCTCCTTATGTCCTCATACATTTTAGGCCAATGATAGAACCTTTGTACCAACTCCAAAGTCTTGTTCAATCCAAAGTGTCCACTTAAGATACCATTGTGTTTTTCCTTAACCAAATTCTCTCTCATGGATCCCCTTGGCACACACAACTATTCACCCTTAATCAAGAGTCCATCTTGCAAAGTGTAATCAACATATTCACTGTGAAAGTAATTTTTATAGTCTTGGCATACCTTGTAGGCTTAAGAAAAGTCCTCATCCTCTTTTTATAGGTCTTTGAAACTATCATCTCCAATAATTTTCAATTGCACCTCTTGGACTGTGAGTATCCTTCTACTTAAGGCATCAATAACCTTGTTACACTGTCCCTTCTTAAGTTTGATTGCTAATGTATAGGATTGTGGATATTCTACCCACTTAATGTGCCTATGACTTAACTTGTCTTGAGAGTTAAGAAAACTCAGTGCTTGATTATTAGTGAAAACAAAAAACTCTCTAGGCAATAGATAGTGCCTCCACTTCCTAAGTGCTTAAACAAGTGCATACAACTCTAAGGCATAGGATGAATACCTCTTATTAGCTTCATTAATATTTTCACTAGAAAATGCCACTCCTCTATTATCTTGACTAAAAAATACTCCAATTTCAATGTTGCTTGCATCACACTCTATGGTGAAGATTTATCAAAATTAGGTAGTACTAGTATAGGTTGGGTGGCTAACTTTTTCTTCAGAACTTCAAATGCCCTATCTTCTTCCTTTTTGCAGTGAAACTTAGCTTCCATACCTCATTTGATTATATCTAGTATAGGAGCACAAATTGCACTAATGTTCCTTATGAATTTCCTATATAATTGAGCCAATCCATGGAAACTCCTAACCTCACTAGCTGTCCTGGGAGTAGGCTAGCTTAGAATTGCTTCCACCTTTGAGGCATCCATCTTCAAATCTCCCTTTGAGACTACAAATCCCAAATAGACAAGATCCTGCTTCATAAAATCACATTTCTCCAAATTTATGGTTAGTTTTCCTTCATACAACTTTTTAAGTACAATTCCTAAATGTTGAAGATGATCCTCTTTACTTTTGCTAAAATTTAAAATATCATCTAAGTAAACAACTAAAAATTTACCAATAAAATCTTTTAGGACTTCATTCATGAGCCTTGTGAATGTGCTAGGAGAATTGGTGAGTCCAAATGGCATGACAAGCCATTCAGAGAGGCCTTTAGTGATTTTGAATGTTGTCTTCTACTCATCTTCCCCATTTATTCTTATTTGGTGATAGCCACTTTTAAGGTCTATCTTGGTGAAGTATCGTGCACCCCTAAACAATCCATGAGGTCTTCAATTCTAGATATAGGGAACCTATACCTAATAGTAATCATATTGATGGATCTTGAGTCCATACATAGGCTCCATGTTTCTCCTTTCTTGGGTGCTAACACTGTGGGAACTGTACATGGGCTAATACTCTTCCTTATCAGTCCACTATCAAGAAGCTCTTGAACTTGTTTGGCCACTTCTTTTTTCTTCTTAGGAGTCATATTATAAGGAGCCCTTATTGAGTAAGGATGCCCCTAGAATGAGATCTATTTGGTGACTTATTGCTCTTTGTGATGCTAAAGTAGTAGGGGTTCCATCACTTATGATGTCCTTGAATTGATCTAGCAAGGTCTGTACCTCAGCAGGAATGCCCACTATTTTATCTTTCTCCTCTTTTGGTTTCACAATTAGTGCAAACCGAATTCCTCATTCTTTGAGAGTGTCTAAGAACTCTTTTTCACAAACTAGAAATGCATTAGGGCCAATAGACTTATCTTTTTCAGCATCTCCTATGGACTATATTTTATAGGTGACTCCATATTTTTGGAAGGAGTATGAATTCTTTTCTCCATGATGGACTGATTTCTTATCATAATGTCATGGTCTACCTAATAGTAGGTGGCATGCATCCATTGGCAATATGCCACACAAATATTGTCTTTATAGCCTCCTATGGTGAACTCCACCCAAGTCTGTTCATTTACCAAAACATGTTGCCCTTTGTTGAGCCAAGTAACCCTATAAAGATTACTACGAGGAATTCTCTGCAATTTCAAATTTCTTACTGCCTCATCAGACACTATGTTATTTTTTAGACTCCGAATCCACAAAAACCTTTCACACTTTACCCATAATATTGTAGTTTATCCTAAATAAGCACCTCCTTTGGCTTGGCTCTTCTTTATCAAAACTCTTCTAATCACGACGTTCTCTCCAACCTCTGAGTCTAAACTTACCTTTGGTGATTTAAGACTTATTGCATCCTCTTGCACATAGTTAACTCTCCTATCCCCTTGATCTGATTTATGAAACTAGATTACAATACCTAGTGTGATACCTGCAGTATTGTAGAATTCAACATGAAAATTGAGAAGGTTAACAACAAGATTGCAAACCAAAAATTGATCCATTCTATTCGAATATTGGATTTTATACAAATCTGATGGATCCCAAGGGTCATTACAATCCCTTGGAAATGAAATGAAGAGCCATCATAATATTTATTACAAATAAACTATTCAAACTATCAAAAATTATAAAAAAACTATATATAAAAATTAGGTCCACTTGGAGAAGGCATAACTTTCTAGTCCTAGCTCCGAATTGCGAACCATTTGATGCGTTGGAAAGGTATTCAAAAGATCTAGAATCAAATTTCAGAAGTAACAACATTTTGTTGGTACTTCTGGGCATCATCCAAGCCCAGACCAAAAATGAACCGAAGACCCTCAAAAATGCAGTTTACTAAAACATAGGATAATTTGAAAAATTAGATTTCAGTGTTTTCCCAATTCAATTCTGATCAGCCCTCCTTGGGATGAAGAATACTTCTCAGGGTATCTATAGGAAGGGTGCCAAACTTGATGGCAATTGTATCATTTCATTATGGAGAAGTAGGATCCTCTCCTTGATCCTCTAGACCTACCTCTATTGTTGTTGCAAGATCCCCTTCCTCTATAGTTGCATTTGCTATTGGAATCCCCACTTTTCTCTGTCAACTTGGATTCCCCTTGGGATCTTTGGTATGCACTTCTTCCACCAAAACTTTCATTGTGACCTTTGTTATCTCTTCCTCTATCTCTACCTCTACCTCTACTACCTTCCTCATACTTCTTTTTTATTTTCTCTTCCACCTTGAGTGCCAATTGATAGGACTTATGGACTATATTAGGACTCAACAAAATGATCTCTTCTTGAACACTCCACTTTAACCCATTCAAGTATCTTACAACCTTGATGCTTTCATATTCTATCACATTGGATCTCAAACACAACTTTTGGAAATCCTCTGTGTAGGTTCTCACATCTAGTTCTTTCTATCTCAAATTTTGTCTCTTCCTATGGAGTTGAATTTCATAATCATCGGGGATGCATGTTTCCTTGATCTTGGTAATCATGCCCTTCTAATTGGAGATGGGATTCTTACCTTCCTTCGGTCTCTCAACTTGGACAAACTTCCACTACATTAAAGAATCCCCTCTCAATCTTGATTTGGCCACCTTAACCTTTTTTTCTTCACTTACACCATCACATTCAAATGAGTCTCTAGACCTTCAATCCACTCCATAACTAAGTCGGGTTCCATTTTGCCACTGAAAATGGGTATTCCTTCTAAGTATTTGCCACTCATAGCTTTGAGGGCCTTGAGAAAGGGTTATTCTTGGATGACATAGTCTGGGTCTGAAATCTCATCTTCCATTGCTAATGCTTTACCCTTTTCTTTTATCTTCTCACTATCTTCCTCAGTTCTCACTTCTACTTTACCTAGCTTGAACTCTAGTTATTCTAATCTTTCCTTAAGCAGTCTATTTTCCTCTTCTTCATTTTCTACCTTCTTGGCCAACTCTACATTTCTCACCATCTTGGATTCTCCAACTGATTCAATATACAACATTTCACTCACTCTAGCCCAAATATTTAGGTTCTGATACCACTTTGATAGGGAGATTCTCCTAAGAACTACTCCTAGTTCTTCTATAAGTCTCTCTTAGGAATTTTTAGGGATTCTTATTCTCCTAGAACCCTACCACCCTAGGAGGATCCAAATCTCTTTTTATAGATTCCCAAGACTATGCCAAATCAAGTCAGCCTAGTCCAAGAAATTCAACCTTGTCCCA